>PVHY01003509.1:0-106750 GCA_004024945.1 Uropsilus gracilis | reverse complement strand
CCCGCCAGCCCACTTTCTCTTGCCACCTCCCTGCCTCGCTGCCCTCCGGGTGCAATCCGCTCTGCAGACGACCGACGCGAAGCGACAAGGAAATCCTTCCACCAAAATGAGCTGTGATATCCTTTTGATGGCTATAATTTATTCCAAGTCGTCCCTGGACTGAAACGATCAATTAGCAGCCCGAAACGCACTGTGAAGTAAATTGTCACACTCTCTATTACAGGATGGTTATCATATATTTATAAGGTGTGTTTTCTGCAATCAGAACCAACAAGGTGTTGAATGATCAGTCATAAACGCACTTATTCAGAAAGAGCGAGAGACGCTCCAGCACTGCGTGGCCGGGAAAATCCGCATGACAGTTATTACCTCTCCTACCTCCCAGCCGAGGGTGAGGTTTCCTCTTGGCGACTGAAGGTGGGCGCTCTGCTCAAACACTCTGCTGGCCTCGCTGTGGTACCTGGAGTAGCGGCCCGGTGAGACAAGGAGACTCAGGAGCCCCAAAGGAAAGGTCTCCCTTTATTGTGTAAACACAGATTAGCCATAAGGATCACTCTCTTTCCCGCTGTCTTCACTCATACCCCGGAGAATATCTTACTCAGACTGGTAGCATCTAACACAATGTTGCATTCTATACTTAGCCTTAAATCTCTTTTCTTCTTCCGTCTCAGGGTGTTGCCCTCCTGGCTCTGCTATTGTTATGAGTGTAGGTATGCCAGGGTTTATAAAGTTTACCAACTTTATAAGAGAACTCTGCATTCTCACCTGGAGTCTCCAACAGAACACTTCCATCACTCATCATTGAAATGGTGCAAAGTTCTAAGAAAACCATAAGGAATTCTCATTCAGCCTGGTCGGTGTCCTCAACTGGACCAAACCATGAGACATTATTTTCCTTATTGTCATCCTCAGTGGTCGTGAACAAATATCCAGAACTACTGAGTTTCCCCAATAGCCTCTGACCACATTGTCCTCCATCTACCACCAGTCATATTAAGAAGGACTCTTTTGTTTCCACTTAATATTTCTTTTTCCTGAATATTGTAGTTGTTTTTTTGTTTGTTTGTTTGTTTGTTTGTTTTGAGACTAGGTCTCATTATTTTTGCCAGGGGAACTGCAGGCCCGGGGTACCGCAGACTCAAGCAATCCCCAGCTTCAGCTTCCCAGGTAGCTGGGATTATAGGCACGCACTCCCACGCCCAGCTATTTTTTTGGAACTAGGTCATGCTACGGGCCCCAGGTGGACTCGAACCGCGATCCCTAGCCCCAGCCGCTTCATAGGCTGAAGCTTACAGGCATGAGCCACCGTGCCCAGCCTGAATATTGTAGTTGTAGGTCCCATTCTCCTATTAGCGATTGTGAGAAAAGCTTAAAGATTGTGAGCAAACAGAAGTGAACATTAATGACCCGTATTTGTGGAAAATAAATCACAAGATGCGGGGTTAAGATGTAGCATTTACACTGCATTCTTCTTAGATTAACTGGCCCTATGATTTCTGCATGACAGGGTGGTCGGCTATGCCAACCTCTGAAGAATGGAAAAAAAGAAAATCTGGGCATGTGAGCTCTAGAGGCAGTTGTTGCCATTGGACCTGGCTGAGCATAAATGGGGTGCCCCTCTCAAAGAAAAAGGGCTCAGACTAGATAACAATAGGCAGACCCACCACCTTAACTTGTACCTTCCAGTGGTCTTGATTTCATGGCTACTGTTTACTGACCAGACATTGAGCTTTAAACTATATGAAAGTTTTATTCATTATTAAAAATTTTGTAAAAGGGTCTTAATTTCACCTATAAGAAAATTGATACCTAACAAGCTTAAATAACTTATTCAAGGTTACATTTATAATAAGTGATGATTTCAAACCATGTCCAATACCTATGCTCATAGTGCATCAAAAATTTAAGATTTTTTATTTTTGAGACTAGGTCTCACTATATTTGCCCATGGAACCATAGGCTCACATTGCCCATGGTACCATGGACTCAAGCAATCCCCAGCCTCAGCTTTCCAGGTAGCTGGGATTACAGGCGCACACCACCATGCCCAACTATATTTTGGGACTAGATCGTGCTATGTTGCCCCGGGCGGGACTCAAACTTTGGTCCCCAGACTCCACCACGACTCCATAAGCTGTTGCTTACAAGCACACACCACCGTGCCCATCTAAAAATTTAAGATTTTGACATAATGCTTTCCATCCAATAGATTTTAACGGAGTTGATACAATGAGAGTGGTAAATTCTGAGAGAAGAATGGAAGAATAGCTATTTGCAAAGACAAGAGCTACTTATACCCCTACCGAGGTAGATTTCCCCTTCTCTATCCTACCCTCCCTACTTCCCATGATTTATTTTTCAGAGTTATCACCTGCCAACTGGTGTCTAGCCAAGAAGACCTTACCCAAGATCAGTGATGACTGCTAAGCTAGGGTAGATGGGGGAGGAGGGGTGTGAAGGGTGGATGCAGCAGACCCCAGAGAGAGCAGAGCACCCTGGGAAGGAGCGTTATGTGGAAACCAGAGTTGGCCAGAGGCCCCTGTCCCAGACCTCCAGCTCTGAGAATGAAATGTTGCTTCCTAATGGACTTTAAATTACTAACATCGCTAAACTCTCCCTTAATAGACTTGTAAAGATCCACTTGCTACCTTTCCCCCCCTTCATGTAGAATTTGTAATCAAGAGCCCAATTTTGTCATTTGGAAATACTAATTATCTAATCACGCCATGCTGCATAACGTACTTGTCTGCCCAATTAGCTAGGACAATTATTAAAATTCAGAGGCCTAATTATGTCTCAATTTAATGCTGGCAAACTTGCATACAGAGCAGTAATTAAAATCCTCTCTTTCCCTCTGCCTTTAGGGCAGGGGATGATTAGGCCCTGTCAGGGGGTGTACTGAACTGAACCAGTGAAGCGTATTGTGCAACATGACCCTGCATTGTTAAGTGTGTCAACATATTAACCTGAATTCCCTTCAGCCCCCACATAATCACATTTGGTGGAGGAATAAAGGAAGCTAAAACATGAAGCATTTTATTAAAAAAACATAAATTCTTTTTAATTAATGCTATGAGAGTTCTGATGAATTTCATGCTTCCAAGTGCTGGAAGACATAAGACTGGCTCACCTAATTACTAATAAATTTGCTCTTGTTAAAAGTACTTGTTTTTTACTCATTTAAAGAAAATGATTTTTTTTTGGTGGTATAATAAAAAGAAAAAAACCCTAGCTAGTTGGCTACCAGTGATAGAGTTGATTACCAGTTTTGATGATGGAAAACAAGTGAGTGTTGACTTCCAAAAGAATCAAAACCAGGACTGGAGGTATTTAAAAAGGTTAGAATTTAATACTTGAAAGATGCTAATAACAGTAAAACATGAAAAATCATAATATTGAAATTAATTCAAAATATTTATCTTTTGAGGGCTTTGATTTGATGAGATTACCACAAGGAGAGCAGAGCGCTGCACCAATGCACTGCCCTGGAAGCTGATCAGCTTGCAGGAACCGGACATTGCATTTCTGCTCTGCGAAGATCACGGTCCTTCTTACCAAGGAAGGAGACTTGACTTTCATTCATGCTGGAACACATGATGGGTTATTCAGGTATGCAAGGAAAGAAAGAAGCATTCCTATCTAGAACAGAAATGAATTATTCTGGAGAAAGCAGTTGTTTTCAGTGGCTTCCAAACTTCTTGCTGCATGGTTAGCTAACCAAAGAATAGCATGCTCACATGCATGTGCACACACATGCATGTGCACACACATGCATGCAATTGGGCAGATCTTAGTCTCAGCTGACCTCATTTTGAATGTATAACAAACTGACATAGCAGGTAAGGCAGTTACTCCATGAGACAGTTGACATCTGGTCCAAATTTGCTTTTCTACACCTCCACTTCTTAATCATGGTCAGGGCAAGACAAATACTGAGCGGCCCTTGCTGCCCACTGCATTAGACATCAGAGTGGCTGCGGACACCAGTGAGGGATGCCTGGTTTCATAGAATATCTCAAATTGAGATCAAAGTACAGATAACAGCTGGGTGTGGTGGCACACAGCTATAATCCAGATGCTGGGAGGCTAGGATTCAAGACTACCCCGGGCAACATAGTGAGACCTGGTCTCAAAAAAGCAGCTGGAGCGGAGGCAGGCACTGGTAATCCCAGCTACCTGGGAGGATGAGGCTGGGGATCACTTGAGTCAGTGGGATAGGGACTACCCCAGGCAACATAGCAAGATCTAGTCTAAAAAAAAAAAAAAAAAAGACCAAAGTGCAAATAATGCTGTAATAAGAAAGGACAAACTTCTATACCAACACTGAAAGTCCTCTTTCAGTCTATACTTACTTGTAACCTATTCAGTCATACTTGTTACACTTGATGGCTTTTCTCTTTACATTTTTAAATTTAGAGTTGTATATATGTATAGTTATATCTGGCTGGGTGGCAGAAAAAGAATTCCTTCCTCCCAGTCTTGCACTGGATACAACAGGGATAGAAGACGGTGCTTGGGGACAGTTCTGCCTGGTACATGCCCTCCTACTACCTACTGGTAGTCTCCTTGGGAGCTGGTTGACTGGAGCTGGGAGAGGTCCTTAGGCACTAGTGCTATAAAACTGGAAAGGCAACCCCTCCCCCAGCCTCCCACAGAGTGTGTCCTGTCTTGAAAATGGCCTTGCTCTGAGTCTCTTTGGATGGCAAACTGAAGTGCAAATCTGTGTTCTGACTTGTTCCCGTGGCTGTCAGCATGTTTTCCTCTTGTCAGCAGCAATTGACTGGTCAGGCTCACCCCTGTACAGCAATTGTAACAGCTCATTGACAGACTAGTGACCCAGCTGGACCTGATAATGGAAAACTATTGATTTTTGTGGGCTCCACGAAATCTAAAATGAACGACTGATGTAATGTCATCAATTGTCTCAGGCTCTGATAACCCAGGGGAGGAAAAGTTTCAGGATCACTTGAATTTCCTGACAATGGTGTTTCAAAATCCCACTGAGTATGTTTTTTTAAAAAAGTCACTTCTTGGGTTTTCCTTAAAGAACCCTGATTAGTCCATCAGGGCTCCAGAACCTATCCGGGGGATAGTAAATAAGGTGGGAATTAACACTGCCAACTAACCAAATAGGTCTGTTCTGATGCACCACTTAGGAAAGACACTTGTGAAGAGGCACTTTGAGAAGAAAATATTGAGGGTGATCTTTTTAAAACAAGCTCACAGAAGAAAGGTAGGGAGAGAACCAAAATATTTTGGGTCACAAAAAGTGCCTGAAGTTGTGACGGAATGATTAGCCTGTTTATACTCACTCTGTTGATTTGTTTTATCATAGAAAGAAAGGTCTTGGGTGCGTGTTGGGAGAAAACACTTTAATTTTGTTCTCAAAACACCCTACTCTTTAGTTGAAAATTTCAGAACTCTCAAACATTGTTCAGTTTATTCTTCAGAAGTAAGTTCTTCTTAAAATTAGCAATGGTTTAGAGATAATTTTAGCCACTAGACAAGTCCAAAAACCTTAAAACCTCTGTGCTAAATTATGTGTAGAATGTCAGTTAACAGCCTCTACTGAAGGAAACGTTGACTTTCTCAGTCAATAAATATTTGTTGAGCACCTACAGTGGCTGAGCAACCGCTCTGTGCATCAGTGAATGAAATTCCTGCCCTCGCTGAGCTTACATTCTTATAGGAGACAGATAAGCAAAATAAATAGGTGATTTATAGAGTGTAGCAGAAGGTAACTAATACATTGGCCATAAACACAGCATAAAAGCATAAAATTTAATGAATGCTGGATGGTGTGTGTGTTTCTGTGTAGGTGTGTATGTGCGCATACTCAGCTGCACAAAATCTAAGCCATTAGAGAAGCCCTCACTGAGAATACGACATTGGAGGGTTTCTTTTCAATCTCATATAACTATGTCAACTCACACTTGGTATGTTTGTATGAATAGGTATTTTGCTAGCAAGATGATAAACTCCAGGGACAGAAATTATCTTGTCTTTTTTTTTTTTTTTTTTTTTTTTTTTTTTTTTTTTTTTGAGACTAGTTTCACTATCTTTGCCCGTGGAACCGCAGGTTCACATTGCCCAGGGTACCATGGACTCAGGTAATTCCCAGCCTCAGCTTCCCAGGTAGCTGGGAATATAGGCTCCCGCCACCACGCCCAGCTTTTTTTGGAATTAGGTCTCACTACATTGCCCCTAGTGGGACTCGAATTGGGATATCTGGTTCCCGCTGCCGCTTCCTAGGCAGCCGCTTACACGCATGTGCCACCATGCCCGCCTCCATCTTATTTGTCTTTAACAGCATCCACAGGGCCAGCACAGAAGTGGGCCCCCTATGTATATTCAAATATACTTTTGGACGAATGGGTGAAAAAGAAATGAACAAATAAATAAAAATAAATGTATTTTTTTTTAAAAAAAAGAGCCTGAAGTGAACTTTCTTAAAAAAAAAAAAAGAAAAAAAAACTATAAAGGGAAGGTATTGATCTTGGATGCCAACCTGATACATTTAGTTCACAGTCCACTGTAGTGAGAACATAATTGTCTTATGGTCCTGATCAAATTCAGACTTTCTTGGAGGAGAGTTCTGAGAGCAATGCAGACGAATCAGAGGGCACAGAAATAACAGCCATTTGCTCAAAGAGGGCTGGGGAGAGAAGACTCAGACAGGCACCCCAGAGGTGACAAGTCCAGGTGTGGCTGGGTGCCTATTCACAGGACGCTGCAATCTTCACACTCTCCTGTAATGGTCCCCTGATGGCCTTTGATTGGCTGCATCTGTTATAACAGACATCACCAGTTTTCCAGCGCTATCAGAATCAATGTTGCTAACTGCCCTGCTGCCTATTAGTAAAGACATGAGGTTGAAATCTGAACGAAATTAAGCCAGACCTTAAAAAACAAACAAACAAACAAACAAACTGGCATTTGAACTCTAAAAATTATTAAAACAGTTGGTTCTGAGAACACAAGATTTGCCTGATTCTGTGCTGTGTCTCATGGCTCAGCTAAGGCAACAGCCACAAAGGTTACATGTTTTTGGGTTCTCTAGAGTGACTGCTAGGAGGCCTTGTAGGTCACAAAACAGTCATGGATAAAGAAACAGCTATTTTTAAGTATGGACAGATGAAGCAAACATGACAGATTTGGTAGAAAATAATTTAAATCAGTGGTTTTCATGCACCATGAAAACCAGTCCATGAAGAAATCTTGCCTGTTTTTTGGCAACTATGTGAAGACAACTAAGTTCATGTGATTTTATAAAGCAAAATTTAATCTTTGAGAAATTCCAAAGTTATATTCTTTTGGGGTATTAAGTGTTTTTCTCAATAATATAGTAAATTAAAACTATTTTAAATTAATGTCCTTACTTGATATGGCAAGATGAAAAGTGAACAAAATTATGCACTTGTCTCACTACCTTAAAATTTACTTTTCTATGAAAGTCAAAAGAATGAATAAAATCTGAATAAACCATATTATAATAATCCCCATTATAACCATATTAAAAATAAAAACAACCACAACCATATAACTGAGAACAAATAGAAATACTAGTGATTAGGACACATAGCAACCAACAGCTTGCAGTGAGAGGAGTTGGCATGACCAGAGGAGGGAAGGGGGGAAGGGAGGGTGGGGAATAAAGGGTACAATACAACCATGTAAACATGACCTATACTGTATGATAATTACAAAATAAAAAAATTAAAAAATAAACACACATAGTATGTTGTGATAGATGTGTCCACAATGGACTAAAGAACCAGTCTTCTAGCACTTCTAGATTTTTCTTCTTAGACAGTTACGGATGTTGAGCTTAAATCTTTGATTATATTAAAACACCAAAAGATGTGATCATAGTCACCATAATTTTAACTTCAAGATAATTTTTTCTGAAAATATGGTTCTTACCCCCAGCTCCATGGAATGTCAGATCTGATGCCAGCCACATTTCCACAGTAATGATGCCATTTGAAGAGGGAAAAATATTATTCCCTTGATTTTTTTTATTTTAATATTAAAGAAGTTCAATGCATACTATCTTTAGCTGTGCTTTGTAAATTTCACTGTTGGTTTAAATGTACTAAATATCTTTCAAAAATCTTCATAAAATGATAGTATTTCTTAACAAAGGATTGCTAATTCTAGGTTCAGTATCACCTGTATTTTAACTTGTCCCTTTTTTATCTTTCAGAATGCTTTAAGCTACAAGTAAAAATTATCTCACAAAGGGAAGAGCAATAATCTCATGGGTTCACCATTTAACATGGAGATAAGATGGGTGGACTTTGAGGACATAATGTGAAGTAAATCAGAGAGAACCACAAATACTGTATGATCTCACTGATATCTGGAATCTAAAAATGACCTCACAGAGAACAGGCCAGTGATTGCCAGAGACAAGGGGAGAGGGTTTGGAAAAAATGGACAAAAGTGGTCACAAGGTATACACTTCCAGTTATAAGTTGTGGGAATGCAACTTATAGCATGGTGACTACAGTTAATTATTATTCTGTACTAGAATTATTATTCTGTACTATTATTCTGTATTTGAAAGTAGCTCAGAGAGTAAATTTTAAGTGTTCTCATCACAGGAAAAAAATCTCACAGCTTCAGAGTTGAGTGATTCAATATGTCAAGATAATGTCAGCATTCAGATTTCCCCCAAAATTTCTCTTCGACCATCTCAGGATGTTGGCTTGTCCTTTTATGCTCTTCTTCTTTCATTGTGGCAATATTATTATACAATTCCAATTGTCATGTGCAGGTAATGATATTGAGCAACAGAAAAAGGGAACATTTCTTTGTTGTATCCTTTTTTAAGACTTGGAAACTACTTCTCCAGAAGTTCTTCTGACATTGTTTCAAGTCTCATTCAGTTTTGTCACCAGCCTAATTCTAAATCAGTCTTGGAGAGGAAGAACACTTATCAAGGCCGGCTTATTAAACTATATGCATTTTCTGGAAATAGAGAAGAACAAAGTATTCCCTAAAGCACACCAGGCCTGAAAGTAAATTACCTGGAAAAAGAATGTGTGTTAATAAGGAAGAAAAAAAAAGGGACAAGCCGGGCACAATGGCTCATGCTTGTAAGCTTCAGCCTATGAAGCGGCCAGGGCTAGGGATCGCAGTTCAAGTCCTGCCTGGGGCCTGTAGCAAGACCTAGTTCCAAAAATATAGCTGGGCGTGGTGGCATGCACCTGTAATCCCAGCTACCTGGGAAGCTGAGGCTGGGGAATGTTTGAGTCTGTGGTACCCCGGGCAATGAGAGCCTGTGGTTCCACAGGCAAAAATAGCGAGACCTAGTCTCAAAAAAAAAAAAAAAGAAAGAAAGAAAAGAAAAGGGACATATGAAGATAGAGTAGCTTTTGATGACACTCCCTCTTAGAAGTCAGTCATCATGTAAGAAGTTCAAATACCCAGAGGAACCATACTTTAAGGAGCCTAGCTTGTTGCTTAGACAAATACTGATATACCAGGTGAATGAAGATCTTCTTGAACCTTCCAGCTCAATCCAAATGAATGCAGCCTAGTGACTTGCCCAAAATAAAGGAAGAGAACTGCTTAGCCAAATCCTACCCAACCTCTTGACTCAAGAATCTTGAGAGATAAAGAGTTATTATTTCAAGCCTTTAAGATTTAGAGCAGTTTATGCATAGTAATAGGTATGTACAACATCCCATAACATGATGGGCATAACAAGATGTATATACAGCATCCCATAACATGGTGTCTAGCACATCATGTTATCAGAGATCATCATGATGTCAGAGACAACTTCAGTGTAAAGACACTGAGAGGATGAAACAAGAACATCGAAAAACTATATGCCATGAAAACAGTAAGAACCATTACTGAAATAATCACATAAATACTGAAATTACAACATTAATATCAGAACAAAACTGACTTCAAGGCAAGGAGTATTGCTGAAGATAAAGAGTAGTAGTTCATAAAAATAAAAGGGTCAATTCATCAGAAAGACATACTTATGAGCATGTGTCTAGATCATAATTTCAGAATATATTAAGCAAAATATGACAAAACTGATAAAAAGGAAATTATAATGCCCTCTCAACAGCTAGACCCCTGCCATCACTAAGAACTTTGAAGAGCTGAAAGACACAATCAACCACCTTGACATACGGTCATTTACAGACACTACACCCACCAGCTACAGAACAGTCATTTTTTTTTTTTTTTTGGATTTTTTTACAATAGACGGTTGTATAATTGCTGATCCCCATGGGAATACCCCACCACACCACATGCCCCCTGGTCACTTTGCCCCCTTTCTTTTTGTTGTTTGTCCACATTTAGCCCGTTAGTCTTTTTTTTTTTTTTTTTTTTTTTCTTTTTTGGATCCATTTCCTCATCCTTGGTGAGGGTGCAGTTTCCCAGGACTTGGTAGAGCTGCTGTTTACCTTTCCTGTACTGCTTTTGCCTTTGTAGGCCGATTGGAGCATCTTTGGCTTGTATGATTGATTTTTGTTTCTTGGTGGGTCTCATCTCTGCAGTTTCTGCAACATTTTGTTGCTCCTTTAGTCATGCTTCGGGTCTTTGGCTTTGGGGCATGACTCTCAGTCGTATGTTTTGGAAGAGCAGATCCTCGAAGAGACAGCCATCAGCTGATGGTAGGTCTCCTCCGTTAGGGCTTTGCTGTGGGGTCACTGCCATTCGGCAAGCCTCTTTTTTTTTTTTTTTTTAGACTAGGTCTGGCTATTTTTGCCTGGAAAACCACAGGCTCATGTTGCCCGGGGTACCACAGACTCAAGCAATCCCCAGCCTCAGCTTCCCAGGGAGCTGGGATTACAGGCGCGTGCCACCACACCCAGCTATTTTGGGGATGAGGTCTTGCTATATTGCCCATGCAGGTCTCGAACCTGCAGACTCAAGTGATTCCTAGTCCCAGCCGGGCTTCATAGACTTGCGCTTAAAGGCACGTGCCACCATGCCTGGCTTAGTCAATTAATTTATGACAAAGAAACAAAGAATATACACCGAAGGAGGGTGTGTGTGTGTGTGTGTGTGTGTGTGTGTGTGTGTGTGGCATGCGCCTTTAATCCCAGCCTAGGAAGGGAGGCCAAGGCTAGGAATCGCTTTAGTCAGCAAGTTCGAGACCCGCCCCAGGCAACATAGTGAGACCTAGTCTCAAAAGACAAAAAAAAAAAAAAAGCCGGGCACTGTGGCGCGTGCCTGTAAGCAGCAGCCTAGGAAGCCGCAGCGGGGACCTGGGATAGCGGTTCGAGTCCCACTCCGGGCAACCTAGCAAGACCTAGTTCCAAAAAAATAGCTGGTCATGGTGGCACGTACCTGTAATCCCAGCTACCTGGGAAGCTGAGGCTGGAGATTGCTTGACTCTGTGGTACCCCGGGCAACATGAGCCTGCGGTTCCATGGGCAAAAATAGTGAGACCCAGTCTCAGAAAAAAAAAAAAAAAAAATATATATATATATATAGCTGGGCATGGTGGCACGTGCCTGTAATCGCAGCTATCTGGGAGGCTGAGACTGGGGATTGCCTGAGTCCGCGGGATCCCAGAACCTATCCAGGATCTGGACTACTCAGATCTGATTCCAAATTGGGACTATCCTGGGCAACATAGCGAGACCTAGTCTCAAAAAAAAAAAAAAAAGTATATATATATATATAAAATAAAAAAGTCTATATATACATACAATGAAAAAAAAGTTTCTTTAATGGTATGGGAAATCTGAACAACCACATGTAAAAGAAAACTGGATTATCATTTTACACCATACATAATATAAGTCGTAATGAATTAACTCTTTGATTATAAGACATTAATTCATAAAACTCCTAGGAGAAAGCATTGGGTGGCAAGCTCACTGAATTCAGTCTTGATCTTTTAAACAAATGGGACCATATCAAACTTAAAGAAGTTTTTACACACCAAAGGAAATCATGGATAAAATGAGATGGCAACCTACCAAAAGGGAGAAATTATTTGCAAATCTGATAAGGGGTTAATAGTAAAAAAAAAAAATAGAAAAGAACTCATTAAGTCAACAGCAAAACAAAACAAAAATTAAAAAAAAACAAGATCATAAAAATTTTTTAAATTTGTCTTCTTTTTTTTTTTTTGAGACTAGGTCTCGTTAAGTTGCCCCAGGCGGGTCTTGAACCCACGGCTCAAGCAATTCCTAGTCTTGGCCTCTCTTCCTAGGCTGGGATTAAAGGCATGCGCCACCGCACCTGGCAACAATTTGATTTTAAAAATAGGCAGAGAAGCCAGGTGAGGTAGCATGCACCTGTAATCCAAGTGCTGGGAAGCCAGAGGACAGGGATCGCTTGAGTTCACGGGTTCCAGACTACCCCAGCAACAAAGCGAACCTGATCTTGAAAAAGCTGTTAGGTGCCATGGCAGACACCTGTAATCCCAACTACCTGGGAGACTGAGGCTGGGGATCTTTTGGGTCCATGGGATTGGGACTATCCCGGGCAGCATGCGAGACCTAGTCTCAAAAAAAGATAAAGAAAAAAATGAAAATAAAAAATGGGCAAGTTTACATAGATATTTTTCCAAAGACAGATGGCCAAAGGCACATGAAGGAAATACAAAGCAAAACCACACTATCAATTCACAGTTTGTTAGAACGGTTATTTAAAACAAAACAAAAAGCAAGAAAAAAAGAAATATTGAAGAGAATGTAGCAAAAAGGGAGCCCTTTGTATATCGGTAGTGGAAATATAAACTGGTTCAGTCAGTATGGAAAGCAGTATGGAGTTTCCTAAAAAAATTTAGAATAGAACAATCACGTGACCCAGCAATTCCACGTGTAAGAGTTTATCCTAAATAAATAAATAAATAAATAAATAAATAAATAAATAAATAAGAAATGAAAACACTAACCTGAAAATGTTTACAATAGCATTATTAACAATAGTCAAGATAGGAAGGTAAGTTGTTATTCATTAATAAATGACCAGATAAAGAAAATGTGGTAAATACAGCAGGTCTTCTGTGTAATTTTGATATAACATTGATGACAAAAAATGAATCCCAGCCTATGTTGAACAAAATGGTATCATTCAAAGACTTGCTTTCATTACATGCTGTTTCACTTAAAATTATTTTCTAAGAACTTACTGAGAAACTTAGGTGAGGATTTACACTTTATATAGGTTATATATGTATATTATTATGCTTCATTTAATGAAGTGTTTTGAGAAATGTATCATTAAGCAATATCACTATGTGAACATATTATAGTATAATTACAGATAGTATAGTTTCCTACATACCTGGGCTATATGGTATAACCTAATGAGATTACTGTAGTGTTTTCAGTTTTTTTTTTTTTTTTTTTTTTGAGACTAGGTCTTGCTATTTTTTGTCCGTGGGACCGCAGATTCTCGTTGCCCGGGGTATCACAGACTCAAGCAATCCCCAGCCTCAGCTTCCCAGGTAGCTGGGATTACAGACACACGCCACCAAGCCCAGCTATTTTTTTTTGGAACGAGGTCTCGCTACGGGCCCCAGGCGGGACTCAAACTGCGATCCCTATCCCTGGCTGCTTCATAGGCTGAAGCTTACAGGCACGAGCCACCGTGCCTGGCGTGTTTTCAGTTCTTTATTCACTGAGTAGCCATTAAGTGGTGCATGACTACAGATAGAATGGAATATTATTCGACCACAAAAAAGAAAGAAATATTACCATTTGGTATATTTGAACAGTCCTTAAAGGCATTATATTAAATGAGACAAAATTTAATTTTGGCTTAGAGAAGAGAAAAATACATACTGGATGATCACCCTTATATTTGGAATCTAAAACAAAATAAAGAACCAACTTCCGAATATGGAGAACATACTAATCATTAGCTGGGCTGGATTGATTTAAGGAGCAGAAAAAATGAGTGAACAGAGTTAAAAAGAACAAACTCTCAGCTATAAAACTAGTCTTGGACATATAATACATAGCATGGGAGTTATAGTTAATAATCCTGTATTGTATATTGAAAAGTTGCTGATACTGAATCTTAAAAACTTTTATCAGAAGAAAAAGAATGTGCAACTATGTATGGTAATGGATGCTAAACTTACTGTTGTGATCACTCAATATACAAATATTGAATCATTATTCAATACCTCAAATTAATGTTTATGCTAATTATATCTAAATGAAGATAAATACAAGTAATTGTGGTAAAATATACATAACATAAAGTTTACCACCTTAACTACTTTTAAGTTTATGGTTCAGTGATATTAAATATGCCCCTGTAATGCAGCTATCATACCATTCCTCTTTAGAACTCTTCCCACCTCATATCACTAAAGCTCTGTAACCATTAAAAAATAACTTCCAAGGCCAGGCACGGTGGTGCATGCCTTTAATCACAACCTACAGAAGTGAGGCTGGGCTAGGAATCACTTGAGTCCGCGGGTTCGAGACTCACCTGGGGGTTCGAGACCCGCCTGGGGCAGCATAGCAAGATCTAGTCTCAAAAAATAGCTGGGTGTGGTGGCACATGCCTGTAATCCTAGCTACCTGGGAGGCTGAGCCTGGGATCACTTGAGTCCATGGTACCCTGGGCAATGTAGCTTGTGTTTCCTCGGGCAACAAAGTGAGACCTAGTCTCAAAAAAAAAAAACAAAAAACAAAAACAAAAACAAAAAACCTCCCAATTTCCTCCTCTCCCCAGTTCATAGGTCTGTGTCTGTGAATCTGACTGATCTTGATGCTTCATATAAATGGAATGACTTGCCTTTCTGCATCCTGACTTTCTTCTCTTTACGATGTCCTTAAGTATTCATCGATGTTGTAGCATGTGTCAGAATTTTCTTCCTTTTTTAGACTGAATTATATGTCCATTGTGTGTCCACAAACACATTTTGTTTATCAGCTTATCTATCAGTGGATGATTGGGTTGCGTCCCCTCTTGACTATTGTGATTAAAGCGCTCTGAACACAGGTGAGTATACAAATAACTCTTTATGACCCTGCTTCCCATTCTTTTAGGGCATATATCCAGAAGTGGAATTGCAAAGGGCAAATACACCTAACAACACACAAGAAAATGCTCTAAAACTCCATTTTGATTCTCCAGAAAGTCACATTTCTTGGTAACAGTCGGACCTCCCGTCCTCTTCCTCCGAGTGCAGAGTCCCAGAGTGCTGTGCTCTCCTCACTCCCTTGCCTCCAGGGCCTGTTTGGGGGCTATTTTTTTCTCAAGTAAAGTGATTCACCCTCTTAAAATCTCACCACCTTCACCTCCAGGTCCAGTATTGATAAGGTCCAGTGACAAGGAAAGACAAATTGGTATCTAAAGAAGACACTTTGAATTAAATATTTCTATTCCTGGCACATAATTAACCTCGAGTCAGTCACTTTTCCCAGACCCAGAATCCTTGGCTTCCTCGGTGATTTCCCCTCCTGCCCCTTCTCTTCCCTTTTCAGGTCACTTTCATGTGAAGGGCCCCCTCACCTCCACTCAGCAATACCTCACCTGAACAGAAGTTTGAGCGCTCCCATCGTATTAATTCTGGATCCTTCTTTGCCTTCAGAAGACACTGTCAGAAGACATATGTCTGAGAATAACATATTTTTGGGAACATCAACCATTATATTATACAATTCTTTCAAAAAAGGAAATTATGAATGCATCAAAAATCATTTATATAACATGTGCTCTTAATAGCACAATTTTTTTCTCAGGGGATCATAGAACTCACCTTATTCTTGATTTCTATGACAAGCCAGTTTTCCATATTTCCTCTACCTGTTACAATAAGAGGCAAAGCATTTAATATTTCTAATATACATGATTTTTTTGAGCTTTTTTTTTTTTAAGTGTTAGCTGTTTTCCAAAATTTTGAGGATGGGAAAGGACTGCCAGGAAGGGGAGGGACTCTTGCAATTAGTTCTTTTTAGTTGCATGTTTTCAAAAAATAGTTTTAAATCAATCTACATCTTTTTTCTTTGGCAATAACAATTCAGCTCTATTTATGCAGCATGGGATTGATTTCTTGCCATTGGGTATTCATAGCACTGGCAACTTTCAATGAGATTGTTGCTCCATCATAAACACCTATTATTACTTTGAAGCTTCCAAAGCTGTGAAAACTTCTAAGGTTCATAAGAGTTAATTAGAGGTCAGTAAATTGCGTTAGTATGAATCTGAGTCCCACACAAGGAGATGCTCAGCAATTTTAACATTTCTTTCATGAAAGAGAAATCATTCATTTCACATTATTTACTGTTTTGTAAAAAGCAAAGCAAAAAAAACCAAAAAAACAAAAAAAACAAAAATTGAAACCTCCCCAGCTGCCAATTTTCATTAAGCCCAAAGAGTATGAATTTTTAAGTAAGGTGCACATGAAGGTGACATATGTAAAGGTTACATGAAAGGTAACATATGTAAAGGCTTGAAGGATGTGAGAGTATTGTAGAGGTTATGGGAAAGCATTAGAAAGAACAAAACAGAGGCTCCAAGATAAGGGTGTTTGATGTTTTCAAGAAGTAATGGAGTAGCTGGAATGACTGGGACAGAATAAGCAAGGTCATTGGTGATTTGGGGTTAATGTAAATTCTTTTACTATTTTGCTTAAAGCCATAGGATTTTGAACAGATAAATGGTGTGATATAACATGTTCTAACAAAATCACTAAAATGCTATCCTGAGAATATGCTGAAAGTGTAAGAATAAAGATTGTTGTAAGCTATGTGAAAAATGATGATTTCCATCAAGATGGAAACAGAGGAGGTCATAAGAATGGGTTGGATTCTGGATGTGATTTTTCCCTTGACTTTACTGAGATACAACTTATACAACAAAATATACCCAGTCATGTGTCCATTTCTGTTTTGTCTGAAAAATTTGTGTAACCATTATTACAGTCAGGAAATTTGCCCATTTTTTCCTGTATGTATGAGTAAGCAGTTCTTTATTGTTGAGCAGTATTTCATTATCTGAATAAATGAATATATGCATCATTTCCAGTTTGGCAGGACTATAATGAATGAAAGTGTTCTGCATACCTCTGTACAAGTTTTTATTAGAATGTTTTTATTTTTCTTAAATACCTAAATACCTAGAAATTTGTTGTCATAGTAAGTATATCATGGGTCACAGTAAACATATCTAACTTTATAAGAAACTACCAAAACATTTTCCAGTGTAGTTGTACTATTATAAGTTCTCACCAACAATGTGAAAAAGTTTTGTTTTTTTCTTTATTTTTGCCAATGTTTATTGTTGGTCTTCAATTTTAGCCAATCTGGTGGGTGTGTATGTATGGTTAACTAATAAACCACTCACACTCCCATTGTATGTGGGCTTTTAGTGATTTTTGTCTCCATCTCTGGCTTTCACAATTCAAAAAAATCACAATTCACATACTAAAGTTCACTATTTTAAATTGTATGTTTCCATGGATTTTAGTATATTCACAATATTCACAATTTTAGTAAATTCACAATTTAGTATATTCACAATCAAACTATGTAACCCAGAACATTTCTTTTATACCAAAAGAAGCCTTCCTGTTAACAGTGCCATTTCCCCTATCTACCTACATACTCCCCAGCCCCACTCTCAGGCAACCACTGTGTTCTATCTCTATGAATGTGCCTATTTACATATGGAATCATACAGTATTTGGCCTTTCATGTCTGACTTCTCTGAACTTATTTTTTCAAGATAATCCATTTTTTAAAATATATGTATCAGTATATACATATATATGTATCAGTACTTCATTCATGCTTATGGGTATTATATTACTGTGGAGAATTAACCATATTTTATCTACCCAGTAAACAACTGAGGGATATTTTTTGGGTTGTTTCCTTTTGAGTTGTTATGAATAATGCTATTATTAAAATTCATGTATAAATTTTTGTGATAACATTTTTAATTCTTCCTTTTAGAATTGTCTGTTTTCCAAAGTGCTTGCACTATTTTTCAATTCTAGTAGTAATATATAAATGTTCCAATTTCTCTACATCCTTGATAACACATTTTATTGTTTGGTTTTTTTTTTTTGCAAGCATTAATGGATATAAAGTATCTCATTGTGTTTTTGGTTTGCATTTCCCAAATAAATGATGATGATGAGCATCTTTCCATGTGTTTATTGGCCATTTGTAAATCTTTAGAGCTACGTCTATTCGATTTTCTTTAAATCTTTTCCTACTTTTAATTTGGGTTATTATTGAAGTGCTAGGGTTCTTCATGTTCTGAATACTAGATTCTTAACAGATACATGATTTGTAAGTATCTTTTCCCATTTTTAGTTGTCTTTATTATCTTTGATGCAAAAATTTAACCCCAATGAAGTTGTGGGTTGTTTTTTTTTTTTTCGTTTTTTTTTTTTTTTTTTTTTTTTTTTTTTTTTTTTTTTTTTTTTTTTTTTTTTTTGCTTGTATTTTGTTGTTACAAAAGATGCTGTATTTTGTTTAACAAACTGTTACCTAATCTAAAGTCACAAGGATTTATAATTTCCCTATAAGAGTTCTTAGGGTTTTTTTGTTTTGTTTTGGGTTTTTTTGGGGGGGGGGCTGTTGTTATTGTTTAGTTTCAGCTCTTATGATTTAAGTTGTTGATCCATTTTGAGTTAATTTTTGCAGTGTGAAGCAATGATTCAAATTCATTCCCTTTGTTGAAGATATTTATTGAAAAAATTATTCTTTCACCATTAAATGGTCTTGGCACTGATGCCAACATTATCAGAATTTTCTCTGTATAAAGTCATGTCACCTGCAAATAGAGATTATTTTAACCTTTTTTTCCTCAACCCAAATGACTTGTTTTTCTTCGCTTGGCTAGAACCTTCAGAACAATGAAAAGCAATGAGAGCAGATTTCTTCTCTCATTTCTGAACTTAGAATCAAAGTTTTCAGTCTTTTACCACTAAGTACGGGGTCAGTTGTAGATTTTTCATAGGTGCCTTTTATCAGTTTGAGGATGTTCCCTTGTGTTTCTTGTTTGTTGGGTGTTTTACTATACAAGATGTTGCATTTTTTTCAGCTTTATTGAGGCATAATCTGCACAGGAATTATACATATTTAAGGTACACAACTTGCTGTTTTGATATAGGTGTATATTGTAAAATGATCACAATCAAACTAACATACCCATCAGTTCAATTTCCCATTTTGTCTCTGTGGTGAGAAAACTAAAGATCTACTATCTCAGTAAATTTCAAGTATTACTAATAACATAGTATTATTAAATATGTTCACCATATAGAATTCTGGAGCTCACTCATGCTGCATAACTTTGTACCCTTTAACCAACATCTCACCATTTTCCTCACCAGTTCCCTGTTCTACTGTTTTTCTGAGTTCAACAGCTTTAGATTTCATGTATGAGTGTAATTAACTCTGCTTTTTTTTTGGTCTCAATTATTCCACCTAGCATAATGCACTCCATGTTCATGCATATTGCTGCAAATGCCAGATTTATTTCATTTTTATAAGCTTGAATATTTTGTGTATGTTTATTCATTCATCTGTTGACCTATAGTTTCCATATATTGGCATTTGTGAATACTACAGAGAGCATGAAAGTACAGATTATTCTTTATTTCCTTTAAATATACACACAAGAGGAATTGCAAGATCATAGGGTATTTTTTTGTTTGTTTTTTGAAAAACATTCAAACTTTCCCATAACGGTGTACTATATACATTCACACAACAGTATACAAGTGTCCCCTTTTCTCCTTGCCAATACTACTATCTTTTTGATAATCATCATACTTAAAGATGTGAGGTAATATATCTCTGCAGTTTTGATTTGTAATGCACTAGAGATGTTGAGCACTTTTTAAATGTACTTTTGGACATCTGTATGTCTTCTTTTGAGAAATGTCTATTCAGGTCCTGTGGTCATTAAAAAAAATCATTTTCTCCTATTATTGAATTGTATCTGTTCCTTACATAATTTGGGTTTAACTCATTAGATACATGTTTTCCAGATATTTTCTTACTGTCGATATGCTGCCTTTTTACTGTTGACAGTTCCTTTATTCTACAGCTTTTTAATTTGATGCAATTCCACTGGTCTATTTTTACTTTTGTTACCAGTCCTTTGCTCTTTTGTAGGCAAGATAAATGACAAGAAGCATTCCCGTTTTTTCTAGTACTTTTCATTTCAGGTCTTAAATTTAATTCAGAGTTGACTTTTGTATATGGTGAGATGTCCGATTTTATTCTTCTGCGTGTGGGTATCCGCTTTTCCTGCCAGCACCACTTAAGGAGAATATCCTTTCCTCATTTTGCATACTTAACACAGTCATCGAAGGTCAGTGGACCACAAATATCTGGAATTATATCAGGGCAGTTATCTTCTGTGTGTGTTGTTGTTCTTTTTTGAATTACAGTACTATACTGCTTTATTGTAGCTTTGTGATAAATTTGTAACCAGAACATGTGATACCTCCAGCTATTCTTGCTCAATGATGGTTCAGCAATTTGTGTCTTTTGTGGTGCCATGTAAATTGTTTTTCTGTTTCTGTAAGGCATGTCAATTGGCACGGTGTTATTAATTGCACTGAAATGTAGATAGCTTTGAAGAGTATGGCAAGTTTAGAAATATTATTTCAGGCCATGAGTATAGCAGGCCTTTCCATTTGTCTTAATTTCCTTCATTAATATTCTATAGTTTTCAGTGTCTAAATCCTTGTTTAGTACTAAGTACTTTCTCCTCTTGCTATTATAAATGGGATTGTTTTCTCAATTTTTTCTTCTATACAGACAAAACTGATTTTAGTATGTTATGTCCTGCAATTTTGTTTTCCTAACATTTTGTTTATATTTAGGGTTTTCTACATTTTGCTTAGAGAATGACTACTTTTTGCTATGTAAGATGCCTTTTTAAAATTTTTGCCCATTTACTTTATTTAGAACTTTTCAGAACTATGTGGAATAGCAGTAACAAGAGTGGGTACCCTTGTTTATAATGGAGAAAAAGTATTGCTTTATTATGATGTTAACTGTAGGTTTTCCACATCTGGCCTCATTTTGTTGAGGATTCTTCTACACATATTTATCATAAATGAATGTTGAATTTTAATGAACTTTTTTCTGTATCTGTTGAAATGCTGTGTATTTTATCTTTTGTTTTGTTAATATATGGTGTCAAATTTATTGTTTTGCATTTGTCATACCATCCCTGTATTAAAGATAAATCCCACTTGATAAATGGTGTATAATAATATTGATGTACTGTTGAATTCAATTTGCTCAGTTTATTGAATTTTTGCCTATTTTTTTACATTGGGGATATTAATCTGTAGTGTATTGTAGTTTTGTAATATTGGTGATTTTGGTTTAATACAAGTGAGTTTAGAAGTGTTCATTGTGTGTGTGTGTGTGTGGTTTTAAGAGGACTGATAACATTTTTTTGAATGTTTGGTAGAATTCAGCTGTGAAGTCACCTGGTCCTGGGGTGGTTGTTGGCAATTTTTTGATTACTGATTCAATGTCCAAATTTATTAACAGTCTGTTCAGGCTATTTCTCCTCGCTCAGTTTTGATTTGTTATTTTTTTGTAGGGATTTATTAATTTCTAAACTAGTCAAATTATTGGCATATAGTTCTTCACAACAGTCCCTTTTAATCTGAGACATCCATTGTAATGTCTTTTTCATTTTGCTTATTCCTTAGTTTAGCTCACAATTTCATCTTTTTAAAAACCCAACTCTAAATATTGTCTTTCTCTATTTGCCTATTAATGCAATGGTTTTTAAAAAAATAATATATATATAGATTTTTCACATCATTATAATCCCTGGGAGTCACCCAACACCTCCCCTCCCTGGCCACTCCAGCTGTCCGTCCCCGCCCCCCCCGTTGTGTACTTTTGTTTGGTTGTCCATATATTAGTGAAACCATTTGGTGTCTTTTTCCTTCTGCCTTGTTTCTGCCAATATGATTTTTTTTTAGGTACATCCATGTTACAAAAAAATCATCAAATTTGTCATTTTTAATTGATGCGTAATATTCCATTGGGTATATATACCACATTTTTTTCCTTGGGGCATTTGGGTTGTTTCTATGTCCTTACAATTATAAATAGTGCTGCAATAAACATCCGAGCACAGGTGTCCCTTTGTACCCACATTGAGATCTCTTTTGGGTAGATTCCCAGAAGAGCAATTGCTGGGTCAAATGGTAGTTCCATTTTCATTAGTTTGAGGGTTCTCCACACTGCTTTCCATAGTGGCTGGACCAGTTTACATTCCCACCAGCAGTGTAAGAGTGTTCCTTCCTCTCCATATTCACACCAGTACTTGTCTATTTTTTGGATGTGGGTAATTCTTACTGGTATAAGGTGGCATCTCATTGTGGTTTTGATTTGCATTTCCCTAATTGCTAGTGACATTGAGCAGTTTTTCATGTGCCTGTTGGCTGCTTGTACTTCCTCTTTAGAGAAGTGTCTTAAAAATATGGAATGCTTCACAAATTTGTGTCATCCTTGCACAGGGGTCATGCTAATCTTCTCTGTATCGTTCCAATTCTAGTATATGTGCTACCAAAGCAAGCCGTATTACTGCAATGTTTATTTTTTCTGCTAACTTGAATTTAGTTTTTTTCAAGTTTCTTGAGGTGTAAACTTGATTTCTTTCTTAAATGTGGGTGTTCGCTGCTTTAAACTCTTAGAATTGCTTTAAACTTTCTTTAAACCCTCTTAGAATTGCTTTTGTTTCATTTCATAAGTTGTTTCATTTGCCATATTTTTCAAATCCCTTTTGATTACCTCTTTTACATCAGTTTTTCAAGAACGTGTTGCTTAGTTCCTATTTCTGAATTTTCCCATTTTCTTGTTATTGACTTCTAATTTTATTCCATTTCAGTTGGATAAAGTATTACTTCAAACTTCTTAAATTTGATTTTTGTGATCTAATGTATTATCCATGTTGTACAAGGGTCCATGTGTAATTCAGAAGAATGTATATTCTTTTATTGGCTAGACAGTTCTGTATATTTCTATATTCATTTGGCATATAATGTTCAAATATGCTTTTTCTTATCTGGATAGTCTACCCATTTCTGAGTCCTGAGTCATACTTTCTTTGTATGTCTAGTAATTTTGTAGTATAACTTGGCAAATCTGAAAATTAGATCCTCTCCCTATAACATCTATTTTGTGTAGTAACTTTTAAAAAACTAATTGTGTAAAGCTGCACTGTGGTGTGAAACATTCTACTTTACTTGCTTGGCTTTACTTGCTTGGCTTGCACCGCGGTTTCCAAAAATCCCCAGAACCATCTATCTTTGGCAAGGGGAATATATGTTTAGGCACACTTTTAACACTCTGTGGGGGCAGTTTACAAGTCTGTCTTAGCTTCCACTTTCTTCTCATATAAACGCTCAAGGTCAATCAGAAGTGATATCCTAGGATCTTTCTTGGGTCTTCCTAAGCTTGATCTCAGATTTACTTGTGTATGTGGACATCCAGATTTCCAGAAATATGTGAAGAGTTTTACAAAGCACTACAAACACTGCATTCCTCAGGGTTTTCTCCCAAGACTTTACTTGTTTGCTCCAACTATTATCAATCCTAACAGCAGTAACAAAGGGTTGTCTGTAAATATTTCAATACTGCCTGTGATCTAGGACTCAGTGAGTTCTGATCTATCAGGTTATACTTGTAGAAGCCACCATTTGTTCTTCCAGTCACCAGACAGTTCTTTATGAAGTCCATTCTGCTTCTTGGGAATGTGTACCTGGGATGTGGCCTGTTGTGTTTAAGGTTATTGCTCAACTTGAGAGTGGGGAGACCATGTTACTATTACTGTGATTCAGCTGTTTTTCCCAAATAGAACTTCCCCAAGTTGCTGCAAGCCTGTGGTTAATTTCTAATGTTCTAAAAATGTTGATTTAGAGGATGAGCATGAGCATTTTTACATTGTTTTTATGAAGGTATTTAATATTTTGGAGTTCTGTCATTTCCTTGACATCACTCCTATGTGATGTATTTTTAATGTCTAGATGTAACAGAAACAACACTGAATGTCTTCCAAGTCTAGGTCAGAAAAGGTGATGCAGTTTCCACTTGACTCTTTCTTAAGACATTTATCGTTGGAATGAGTTATGTATCATGACAGCTGTTTTGGACAAAAGCCCAAAATACAGAGACTACACGATGGCATTAAAGGCAACAACCCAGCAAAAGTTCAAAGTGACAGCATTAACCATCAGACAGCAGCAAATGAGCTTTTAGGAGATATGCCATTGAGCAGCTGATATTAAAAGGTCTAAGTGTTCTCCAAAAGCCCTGTTTAATTTGCAGTCTTATGGCTAAAAAAAAAAAATAGTCCCTAAGGTATAAATTTTAATGTCTTGATATACATAGTGATCATTGTTTGTGGTCAGATTAACTGAAACCTGCTTTCCTAAAAAACTTCCAATATTCGATACAGCACTAACTTTAATCATTATGCTGTTAGATGTCAGACTTACTCATTTTACAGACTGCAACTTTTTACCCTTTGGCCAGCATTTCCTATTTTTCTCATCTCAACACTTCCTGCTTCTTTATATTGTCATTTTAGTTAGTTCTATGCCATTTCTTTCACATAGTGTAGTGTCCTCCAGATTCGTCCATGTTTTTGCTAATGGTAGGATTCCCTTTTTAAGACTATTTTGGTCTGTGTATGTGTGTGCACGCGCATACAGAATATGTACTTATAAACACGTTTAAGAAATATTTATTCACCTGTTGAGAAATGCTGTTACCATATCTTGAGTATTATAAATAATTCTGCAATGAATACAGGATAATATATATATATGTATATATATATATATATATATATATATACATATATATACACACACACACACACACACACACACACACACACAAAATATATATATGTATATATCCACAAGAGGGGATGCTGGAACTAGATTTTAATAAGTTCCACACCGTTTTCCATAATAGCTGCACCAATTTACACTCTCATCAAATGGATTTTTTTTCCACATTCTTCCCAATATCTCTTATCTTTTCTTGATATTAATCATCCCAACAGGTAACATTTTTGGTTTTCACTTACATTTCCTTGATAAGTGATGGTGAGCTACCTTTTCATGTAGCTTCTAGACATTTGTATGTCTCTTTGGAAAACTGTTCAGGTTTTTTGTCCATTTTTAAAAGTGACGCCATTTGCTTTGATGCTTTTGGGTTTTATGATCAATGTTATTGTTTTAACTCATTAAGGATTGGAGTAATTTACCAGATAGAATTTGGAATAGATCAGGTATACACAGTGGTACTGTAGTCAAAACCCAAACTGCTGGTGGAAGATGGAAGGAACTTAAAGGAGTGTTAATAAAAGCCAAACTAATTCCAAAAATACTTTTAATAAAAACTTTATTGGCCCTCAAACATGATGTGGTAAGAGATTAAAGTAGGAAAATGTTATTGAAACTGAAGAAGGGTGAAAATGTTACAGTTCATCCTGGTAATATGAAAGAGAATTATAGGTATGTATATACATATATGATCAACTAGCTGTTCTAGTTGACATTTTAAGTTGGTGCTTGGGTTCTTTTGGTTGCTTCTAGTAAAATGTGAAAGTAGACCCAAAAAGTAGCTCAAATATAAGATAATGGTATCCTGGTTTGAAAAATAATTTTTTTTTCCCTCATTTCTAGTTTACCCAGATGACAAATGTTGCTAAAATTAAGAAACTGTTTTTGAATAGAATTGAAATCAAGCATACTGTCAGTAGAGTATGTCCTAAAAATTCACCCCAGCATGTGAGAACTTGGTACCTCAAAGTTTTTCTAAAAATGAGTGTACCTCACAGATCCTATTAAACAATAGGCCTTCTAAGGATATTATAGTCATTGTCCCACAGAAGCCTTACAAGGAAGCCCAAGGTAGAAATGATTATTGTGATAAGATTCATGAGTGCTGCTTTTAACTACTGGATTAGTCTCAAGTAGATTTAATAGGAAACATACAAACTTTTAGGGAAAAAAATAATAGAAATACTGTTTGTTTAAAGTGAAAGAGACAAGGACATTCCAAAACAAAAATTTTGGACCTTGGCACTAAGAGTAGAAAGCAGGCTGAGAAATCTCAGCTCTATCATTATTTCTTATGTCTGAGGGATGACTCTTACCTTCAAAAAAACATGACAAAATGCAGTAAGGGAGAAGAACTGTGGAGAATCATCACCAGACAACAGCACTATTGTATAATCAAGAAAATGGATTACATTTCCTGCAAGACTTCAGAACAGCTATGGTACAATAACTTTTGTGTGCTTCCTGGTTTTTGCTTTTTAATTGAGAGGGGAAGTGTGGGGAAGAGGTGCACAGGAAAATCAACATTTTTTAAGAAGGTCTCAATTTTTTATCTGGAAATGAGCGGCTGAAACTCAACAAAAAGGTTAATGTGATTTTAAAAAGTTGTTAACTTTATTTTTCACAGTCACAGTGGCTAATGCCTATTATTGGTTCAGTTCTAAACAATGCATCATTTTTTTTTACTGGAGCCAAAGCTCTCTGGTTTTTGATTGGTACTGGGAATGGTCTTTAAAGTTTTAGAATTACTTTATCCCTAATAATTAATTTAGTTATCAGTTCCAGTCATGTCAAGATAAATCTTACTGTTTCACATTTGCTCAATAAATCTATGCTAGTTAACCCTGAGTCTGAGTATAAAGAAGCAGGTGGAGACTAAGGGAATCATGCAAATAAATGTCAGGTTTTTACTAGTTTATACAAATTCTTTGTTCTCCTGCCTTTGTTAAATGCACACACTAGTAGTGAAATAAATAAAAGCAGTTGTATTTTATTTTCATTTGACACAACTGTTATTAAATGTAAATGGGGAAAAAACCCCAAGTATAGCAGTATTTGTAAATAAATGCTATGCAAAGCACTATTTTATAACAGTTTGATTTTATTATTAACATTGTATTATGTCAAATTATATTTCCTTCACTCACTTTATTACTTTAGAAATTCTCCTATGAAGGAAAAATTGGCAGAATCTTGTATTTATATTAGTGGAAAGACAAGAGTCGTAGTTTTATTTTTTGAGTACCTACCTTTCTCTCTGTTATCTTTAATATTCCACAGTAAGAGTCTAAAGAAGGGGTTATTATTACCATTGTATAGATGATGGAACTGGAGGTTTCAGCTTGAGAATGTTACAAAATGAGGTAATACAATCAGAAACAAGTTATTAGACATCACATATGGGTATAAGTGTATGATGCCAAAACACAGATCCCTCCCTCTCCATCATTAAATTTCCACAAAACTTGTATTTGTAATCAGCATACTCTCTGAGTTTGCAAACTTTTTTACACTAATTATGACACTGGAGGAGTCACTACACTTCTAGGAATAGGCCTCCATTTTCGTACTCCACAAAAAAAATCAAGAAAATGATACCAATGTCACAGGCACACTATGAAGATGGCTGTATATGAAAGAACATTGTGAACTGTCAAGTATCTTATATATCTTTATCAAGGAATTCTGTATCTAATATAGTCTTACCAAAAGAATAGGCTTATTTCCATAGTACTTCTGAAACTTCAAACTCAAAAGTCACACAGCAAGAGAGTCCACTGTCAAAAATAAAGCAGCCTACTGAGTGGAACATATTGGCAAACCACATATACAAAATACGTAAACTCATGAAACAACAACAAAAGAGACAAAACTCAGCTACAAAATGGGCTGAGGTTCTAAACAGGCTTTTCATCAAAGATGATATCCATATGGTCAAGAGGCACATGAGATAATTTTCTGTATTGCTTAGTAGGAAAAGGCAAATCAAAACTACAAGATTTCACCTCATACCAACTAAAACACTATTTTCAAAAACTCAAGAAATAGTCGGTGCTGAAGAGCATGTGGGGGAAACCAGACTTTTGTGCACTATTGATGGGAATGTAAACTGGTGCAGCCGCTATGGAAAATAGTATGGAGGTTCTACAAAAACATTAAAAACAGAATTACCAAGGGAAAAAAAGTAAAATAAAAATAGAACTACAATATGATCTGGTCATTTCATTTCTGAATCCTTTAAATAAAGAATATGAAACACTTTCAAAAAAGATGTATGAAACCCTATGTTCATTGCAGCATTACTCACAATATAGCAATAAACCAAGTGCCTGACAACAGATAAATGGATAAAGATGTGATATAGAGATAACACAAAAACTACTCAGTTATTGGGGCAGGGGGAGATAAAATCTTGCAATATGGATAGACCTTGAGATGATTAAGTAAAATAATTCAGGAGAAAAAAATCATGATCGCACTTACAGAACATAAAGAAAAATAAAGCAAATGAACTAATAAAACTAAAACAAAAGTAAACCCTTAAACAAAAGAATGGTGGTTCCTAGAGAGGAGGAAAGAAGGGAGTAGAGGGGACTGACTGGTGACAGCTCATGACTGCATATTTGGTGGTGTTGGTGAGAAACAGAACACCTGAAACCTATATACAGCACTATGAACTAGCATTACCTCAAATGAAAAACAAAACAAACACTAAATAAGTAAAAGCAGCTTACAAGCCCTACAGAACTGTACATCTAGATTCATCTCTCTCAGGATTTGTATATCAGGTATCTACACTTAGACAAGTTCACAGTGACCCAGACCAACTATTCCATAATTGGGGGATAGGGTTTGTCTTAGAAAAACTGCAGTGGAGAATACTGTTGAATACTGAGAATTATGTTGAGACCATAACTGAGTAGATTTTCATTTATCTGATTCCTTCATAGGGCTCATTACTTCCTAACAGAACACAGATTACAAATATTCTAGAGGAACACCTCAGCTGTGGGTAAATCACTTCCCACAGAGGCGAGTCACTGTTTCACTGTGTCAAATGGAAAGTTCATTGTTAGTATTAGAGTCTAAACTGGGACGCTCCACCACTAATCCAGAGAGTGAAGAAATAATATTCCTTCAGCCACTTGTTTCACACATGAATAGTGGACTGAGTTGGAGGTTTGACTATAAGGTTTGAAGAAAGTCTTTAAGTACTAAGAATAACATCACTCATGACTCATTTTCTCCCATTATTATTTTTCAGTAAAGTATCTGAGGAGAATCAAAATATATTTTTCTAAGGCAAAGGATCAGGAGGCACTTGTCACTTGTTTTTGGAGGCACAGATCTTACTGTGATTTTACTATATTGACTGAATTTTGCTTTCTTCCTGCTGCTTTCTTCTCCTTGCTGATACCTATTACATCACCTTGTTAGTGATGTCACATCAGCAACTAATGAGTCTAGTTCATTAGTCAATAGTAATGTAGAGTAACTGCTAATTCACAGCAATTAAGATGACTGGGTTACATTGTGATAAGCTGTTACTAGCATGGAAAATGGCATGGAAAACTCAGCAGAGAAGCAAATCCTGAGATGATATTTAGATATGTGGTACATAAAATTAGTAAATTTCACTGACTTAAGAGATGGGTATATCAAATACAACTAACTTTTTTTCCTAACCAACCTGAAAACAAAACCAACTACTATCAATAAACAACACCTACTAACAAAAGTAGTGTACTAAGTCTATCATAACAACCTATTTTGGCTGAACTTAACCTGTGATGAGACTATAAGAATTTCATAGTCTAAACGTATGTTTCTAAGCCCTGTCCAGTTTAAGTCAAATAACTGATAAAGTGTTCTTATCTTCACAAACTCCATTTTTTACCACAAAAAGCTTATTACTGAATAAACAATGCCCACACAATTAATACTACTTACTGCATACAGAATAACCATTAGTAAAAGAGTGAATAAAATGAAATTTTATTCAGCAGTATCCTGTGCTAAAGTTCACTGCAAATAACAATAAGGTGTCATAGTGAACATTACCTGTAGTTTAGAATATTAACTACACCAGGATTGTATTGACCATGTTGTAGGACTTTCGTTTTCTCCCCATTAATTCAGGGGCGCTTTCTGGAAAGTTGCCAGATGATTTTGTCTATCAAAAACAGAGAGCAGGAATTCTTAAGCAAAACGCAAACGAAGCCGATTTTTCTTTCTTTCCTAAGACTTGTTTTAGGACAAGAACTCAAGTTATTTGGACATTCCAGCATTGAGGAAGTTAATTCCATTTTGTCTTATAAAAAGTCCCCTTCACAGAGATGTAACTGATTTTGAGTTACATCTGTGATGGGGTTTGACAGAGATATCTGCAGGTCTGGGAACATAGATGAGCCATGGTGATAAGCCATGAACTAGTATGGTAACTATTATTCCACTGCTTTCAAAAATAAGCAAATGAAGTCATGCTAGAACTCTGTGAAATGCACTTCCCATTTCTCAGTGTGCTCTCAGTCTTTTAAAATGCCCAAACACTAAAATCCAAAATAAAATTTACCTCCAAGTTATTTCCCTATTCTGAAGGTTGTGCTTATGTTCCTAAGAATCAGTTCTGTTGCTCTGAACAGTTCATTTTCTGTTTATGGCAATCAGAGCATATAAGGAACAGGGTGATATTACTGCAAAGAGAAGTAAAATGGGGCACTTTCTGTTCGTAATAAAATCTTTAGGATTTAAAAATAGTAACTCTCACTAGATGGAGTCACCTGTTTGGTTTGCTTTCAGAGCATCTGTCACAAGGTGGGAGGGAGAAGATAACAATAGTGACAATAATGACTGGCAATGAATGAAGGTGATGCTTCTGAACTTCAAGTACACCTGATATAGGACCACTGGTGTCCTTTGGCAACAATGGGGATGACTGTGCACACCCCTTAACAACTCTGCCTTCAGTAATGTCATTTCAGTAGCTGCAGCTGGTCATGGTGGGGGCATTTTTATCATAGAACTCAGTCAATGTTACAAACCAAGTACCACTCCCTCTCACCCTTTCTACCTCTGGCTGGAAAACCAGGTAGTATAGATTTACTATTTCACAACTGCATGGCAGGACTACAATTTCTTAAATATATTATTCTTGCTGATATTGAATCTTTAGTTCCACAGATACAAGAAGGTGTGGTTTCTAATGGGATGAAGTGCACATAAATGCCACCAATACCTTTCTGATTCTATACCAGAAAGCAGAGTTCTGTTTCAGTCATATAAATTCTTATTCGGAATCCCTATTCCCCAGGAACAAAGTCCACAGAGTAATAAACCTGGTACTGGTCTAATACCTGAGGCTCTGAGTCTTTAAGAGAGCTTGAACATTCTGGAAGTCAAAGGCCATAGTATGCAAAAGCATATAGGTTTGATTAATACCAAATGTTTGTTTCAAATCTCTCCAGAATAAGGCAGTTCTAGAAATTGAATACAGGTAACATGCCAATGAGAATTGAACTCAAATCAAAACTGATTCAATCAACAAAGCATGGAATGAAGACACCTTCACCATACAAAAGTAGTCAACATTTTCAGAATTTAGTTAACTAAATACTATGATTACATCACTCATTTTCATGGTTATGTATTTTTATGTTTCTATTTTGTGTTCTTTGCTGTTTGTTGTGATAATCCCTAGCTCATAGATGTTCTAATTCTTGTGTAACTCACATCTAACCACAGGGTTACCCATGTTACAGACAATACATGTTTTGGGTGCTTTTCTTAGGAACTCCACAGGAAAATATTGACTCAGTAACATGCTTCAATTAATATTTTTCTCATTCTTTGTACAAATCCTTCACACACTGAAAGTTATGCCCATTTCTTGGAACTCAGGGGAAATAGAGAACAGCAGGTCACCATAATCTATACAATGGCCCTTAATATTCTGGGGAGGCTTATGTTCAAGAGAGAAGCTTAAAACCTAACAGACTGGCTGAATAGGCTTTATTCATTTAAAATGTTAAAACTGCTATTACCTAGCCGATTGCTCTTTTAAATGAGTTGATAAATTAAGGCTTCTTGGTCTAGCCTGGATTCAGTGGCTTTCCAGGTTAGGAAGTTTACTGAGTAGACATTATGACAAGTATTAGGGTTTGGGGCTCTTCAGTCCCTCACCACCGTTCACAAGTATAGTAGCTCCACTATGATTAAACTCCATGATAGTTAGGGCCAATTCTTGGAAACATGAGAACTGTTACTTATACACTATCACCCTAAAAAGGTCCAGCTTTGGAAGGCTTTCTCCAGAACTTCATTTGATTTCTTACCTTTCTGTCATGTTCAATTTTCCCATTGTTTCATTGCTTATATGAAATTGACAATAACATTTATTTCTTCTTTTTCCTATCACTTTGAATTTTCTTTTTTTTAAAAATTTTTGGATTTTACAATACATGATTGTATAATTGTTGATCCCCATGGAAATACCCCACCACACACCATACCCCCACTGATCACTTCACCTTTCTTTTTGTTTTTTGTCCATGTTTAGCCCTTTAGTCTTTTCTTTTTTCCCCCTTTTCTGGATCTATTTCCTCATCCGTGGTGAGGGTGTGATTTTTTTAGGACTTGGTAGAGTGTGCTGTGAATTTTGTTTCTTATTTGTGAAATTATTTTTGCTTAATTTTGAGTTTACTATGTCTAAAAGGAGGTTCTTGCTCCTTTAGATTCTTCTAGGTTTGAGCGCAATTTCTGAAGGTTTTCTCATCTTAATCCAACAAAGATGACTTTATGAAGAAAACTAGTTCTCTTAAGTACTAACTTTACATAATGTTCTTTATCTGCAAGTATGTCAGAAAGGGCCCCATAAGCTGTGTAAAAACCTTGAATATTAACTAAGAATTTGTAGATTTGGGGTGCTTTTTATTTTATTTTATTTGAGACTACGTCTCACTAATTTTTGCCTGTGGAACTGCAGGCTCACGTTGCCCGGGGTACCTCAGACTCAAGCAATCCCCAGCCTCAGCTTTCCAGGTAGCTGGGATTATAGGCATGCGCCACCACATCCAGCTAGTTTTTTTGGAGACTAGGTTTCACTACATGCCACCGCGGGGCTCGAACCACACTCCCTTGGCCCAGTCATGGCTTTCTAGCCTGCTGCTTACAGGCATGTGCTACCAAGCCCGACCTGGGGTGATTTTTAAATAACACGTATTCCTTCCTTCTCAATAAAATATTTAGCAGTCTGAGGAATGCCAAAGATGTACTTAAAGGAAAAATAACTTTCCACTCAGAAAATACATACTATTTTGTTCTTCCAAATAATTAATTACCAATTAATATAAAAGGAGATCAGTAGATTATCACAGAAACTGAAAATTCTAGATGTGATTGCCTTTATTCTGGAACATTCCTGAAATGATAGTTTTACAGCTTAAGCTAAAAACTCAAACACTTAAGAGAAATTTCTTGAGTATCTGCTTATTTGACACACTTCCTAAGACTTAAGTTTTTCTAGTTCTCTGTTTAAGACTGTGTTTGGAAGGTCAGAATACTTAAAATTAGAGTCTAGTTCTTCTGTATGTATTTTACCACATAAAGAATGAAGTTTTAAATAGGATTCAATTGGCTTCTCAGTTTCAGCTGAAAAAAATTTTTTAAATTTGTGGCTCTGATAAAGGAAACAAGATCAATAAATGTTTATAGGTCTACTTAAAAGACTGTGATTTTAGGAACTTCCACAACAGTTTTCAGAATATGAAACTTGGGTCGTATTCAGTCTTTGTTATAAGAAGAGGATGTGCGCATGTTTAAGCAAATTTGAAGCATCCCACTGGGCTATGTGTCATTAGGGGATGTGATCCCTGAGTCAGCAGCCAGATGGTGGATGCAGAAGTCTTTTGCTAGAATACATCTCTATAGAGGATGATGTCGCAATGGACTCGGTGACCAGGCTGACAATGAATGCAACTCGGTCACGGTATTTAAATCACATTAAGACTCTCTTTTATTTATGGTTCTCCCTGTAATTTTCTCTGGCTTGATGTCTAATTGTTAGCCTCCATGTGGCAAAATGATAAGCTATCACTTCAGCTTTCATCTGCCAAAATGAATTCTGGAACACGAAAGTAGAGGTCCCAGGAAAACTTTTTGTTATTAAAAGGACAAGTCACTCTATATGCTATTTTCATATTCTTGATACTGTTCTGGCATTTTATTATTAACGTGAATTTTTTTTGTTTTAATTCATAGGACAGAGATCATAGTTACACAGAAACTAAAAGAAATACGAATTTGGGATCTTGTGTTAACACAGTAAAGAACATTGGTCTAAGAATCAAGTTATAATACCTGATTCTGTATGCTTTTTCTTATGGCTAACTCCTTTCATTAAACGACCATTACACTTCAAATGTGTCACACCATTGTCCTTGCCATCATCATCATTTTACCATCATCAATAGAGCACAATGGGAAATACCACCTGTTTTCTCTTTATTAAATAAGGGAAGAAAAGTCTATTATTTGTAAAATGTTTTCTAATGATCAGGGGAAAACTATATTTATTCTGTTAAAACTAGGTGAAGCTACATTTGCCATCTGGATGTTTTGGATAGTGTTATATCGGAGAAAAGTAACTATGAAAATCAAGGCAATGACAATGAAGCTACTCTTGAAAAAGAAGTCCCATTCCTTCCTGTATCAGTTGGAACAAATTTCTGTGTAACACCAATTCTTCCTTCCACTCTAGTTTAAAAGGAAATAAAGTTTTTGGCTTTTTGGTTTTTTCCTGGTTGGCCCTTCAAACATATTGAGCAGTTGAAAACTGCTCTAAAGGAAGTCTCCTTTCTAACATCCACTAAGTAGTCTCAATTTTACTCCAATCTCTACTCTCAGGAATCAGATTCTTTAATCTGTGTAGTTTTGTCAAACTTCTCATCATTTTCCCTACAGCTCCAACACACCAGTCCTATGGAGTATTTTTTAGTATAAATATCATTTTGTCCTCATCCATACACTATTGGATAAAAACGCGATGAACCTACTATAAAGATTAATACTTACCTTTATTACAAATGAAAAACCCTTTCCTGCAGCAGTAGATGGTGACATCCAATCCAATACAGGTACAACTGGAATCATCACAGTATAACCTTGTGCCATAAACAGTTAAATTACATTTTTGGTCCCCACAATCCTAGATAATACTGTTCTTATTTAAACCACTAATATGAAAAATGCTTTATTTATTAAGTGATTAGGCCAAAGACTTCAGACATATCTAGAAACAGGGGTCAATTCATCCAAAATAGTATAGAAATTGAAATTTTCCAGCCAATTCTTTAACAAGCTATTTTCTTTAATATTAAATGGGTAAATGTTTCATGTTATTCCTAAATGGACAACAGAGTTTATCAATTTAAGTCTGGTTTGACGAAACTATGTTTTCTAAGAAAAAAAAAACAAAAAACAAATATAAAGAAAAGTAATCGCTTGGGAAATGGCCGGATTTTAATTCCACCATAAGCTCTGGGTCAATTGTTTTTAATTCTTTCCGTGACTTCATATTAACAGATTAGACCTTTTATTGGGAACTAATGAAAACTCAACAATTCTGCAAACTGAGTGTTAAGATAAATGTGGGTACACAAAAGTAGAACTATATGTAATGGGTTCAGGGGCAGGAAGAAGGGGCAGCAACATGGCTGGGAAAAGTCTGCCTGCTCCATATAAAGAGAGTTTTAAACTGATATGAATGTAACTTTCAAGAAGGAGCCAAAATAAAAATAAAAACAACACTTAAGTCCTCTTAAGTGTGGTGGTTGATTCCAAAGCCAGCTTCATCCAGAAAAGGGATAAATCAATCTTGAGTAATCCCAACTGGCAGCATGTTTAGGGAGCAGCATGTAAACTCTGCCTTGCCTGCCAAAGGGAAGGAGTTTTATCACTTGAGAGATTCTAATGTTCCCTCATTCTTAAAACCTAACAGAATTTGAGGATATACATTTGCAAGTGCCTAAATTAGTTATTTCCAAAATATCTCTAATGAAGTTTTAACTGATATCCTCCTCCCCAAAGATGAATTTAACAAAGGATGTAAAATAAACACAAAAAAGAAATGACAAATAAATAATGGAATACAGGCAATTCTTTATGAATTCTCTTGGGCTGTGTCAGAGCAGTGGCTAAGAAAACAACTCCAAATTGAAGGGCTTTAAAATTATGTTATCAGTAGGTCATTTCCCCCCCCCTTTCATATTTGGTTTCAAGATTCCAATTTTTGTTTTTGTTTTAATCTACCATCTATTATCATCACATATTTCAATGTAACAAGTGTAGGAGAAGCAATTCAGAAAGAACTGTTAGATTACTAATCAGTTTCAACTCAGAGATTCCTTTTTTCTATAGTAGAGATCAGGGTAGATCTTTTTAATGACTTCTTTTCCTGAGACCCTTTCTAGTTTTTGTATGGCCTACTGAAAGCTTCTAAGAAAGAAATAATAAAGATACATCTTGGTGAACTTTCTATCCTTGGTGAACAAGGATAGAAAGATCATCTTAAAACTTCTACAGAGAGGGGGACAATGGCTGACAAAGGAGTCATATCAGACTGGTATCTGAATACCCATAATACTGAATGTTAGAGGATAATGGAACATTATCTTCAGAAATCTAAAGATACCTGTACAGACTCACAGAACTTTTTTTTCCCCTGCTTAGAAAACTACTAACAACTAGCCTAGACCCACAGATAGATCTGAATACAGTGAGATGAAATGTTTTTCATCTGAACAACAACAAACCCACTTAAGGTAGTCAAGCAACCAGAAAGGAAAATCCAGACAATCAGAGCACGTATTCAGTAATAATGAAATGCTGCAGAAGATGAAAATGTAAATAAAAAGATCTTTAAGAAAAGTCAGATATATGCACATGTACATACGTTTCGCAATCATTAACACTGTTCTTGCAACAGAATTTTAAACAATGAATTTAAGGGATGGTCGATCACTATAAGGTGACCAAATTTCATCATATTACATGAAAAGTGCAAGAAAAATCTCAAAGTACAAAGCAAACAAACAGACAAAGAAATGACGAAAAATTTGAATAACAGCCAAAGAAAATCTAAATCTTTATAATGGGAGTTCTGGAAGGGAAAAAGGAATGGAGAGAATAAATTATGGAACAGATACTAGAGAAAATCTTACCTGTGTTAGAAAAAGAGAGGAGAGTTGATTCATTAAGCTCTAGGCAAAGCTGATGAGAAACATACATTTAGCCATGTTTGATGAATTCCAGAACTCTAAGGATGAAAAGAAATCTTAAAAACATCCAGCAGGAAGAATCAATTACTTAAAAAAGAAAAAAGTTAGACAGGCAGTGAAATAGCCAGTCTGTACAGTCTGTGACAAACAGCATCTATATATTCTGACAGAAAAGAACTGTCAAGGATCCTTGACTGAGTCAACTTACTATTCATCCTCATAGCAAAGTAAAATATACACTAGAAGAGAGATCTCAAGCTGTGATTAAAAAAAAAAAAAGGAAATGCTGGTTAGTCATATAATAAGTGTTAGTGGTTGAGGATAGACTCTCACGATTGTGAAAACAGACTTAAAAACTTCTAAACATGAGTGACCTAATCATCCCCCAAAGATTCCACCTTTAAATATCATCACTTTGGGGTTAGGATTTCATCACATGGATTTTGGGGAGACAGGAACATTCAGACCATTGCAAAGATTTCATTTGAAAAAATATTCTAAGAAAACCCATAAAATAACATGTATTATCTAAGAGTTAATTTTTTTTACCCTATATAGTCTCACAATGTATAAAAATTAACAAAGAAACCTTAATTCAATAAAAGCACTGAAAAAGCATAAATCACAAAAAGCATAAAATATAACAAAAGAGTAAAGCACAAACATGTACATAAGCACAAGAATATAAATAGTATATTTGTCTATCCATCTCAAATTGGGTAAAATAATAAGAGAATCTAGCTCTATGTCTCTGACAAATGGAAACCAAAATATAGTAACATATATATATATATATATATATATATATATATATATATATATATATATATATATATATATATATATATATAGTAAGAAGGACAAAAGGCCTTATCAGGTAAGAGGAAAAAAAGTAAGGGTGTTTTTTTTTTAAGTAAGTCCTAATAAATTCAATTAGATCCAATAGTCATGAATCTATACATAACAATGACTGGAAATACAGAAAGCAAACAATGAAGACGAGGGGAAACTGACTAACAACCATACTAAATTCTGTTACACATTTCACAGAATCTGACAGGTGAAGGAAGAACAGAACATATAAGATAAACTCTAAAGAGCATCATTTAAATCTTTTAATATATGATGTAATTCACATTTAAATATATATAAAATTCTGTACTAGAAAGTTCAGATATTACACAATTTTTAAACACATGAGACAGTGACAATAAACAATCTAACTTAGACCACACATTTTCAACATTTCACAAAAAAGTAGAAATTTGTTCAAAAAACAAATCCAAGCTGAAATATCATGTAAAAAATGATAGGTCTATATCTAAATTCATAGGATACAGTCAAATTGCTATGCAAAGAAACATGGAGCCTTACATGTATTTTCAGAAAACCAGAAAAGCTGAAAATAAGCCTTATGTTTTGGAAGGCCAAATGTTGAGAAATGTAATGTTCTTAAGAAGACTTAACAAACAGAAAAAAATCAGTAAATTTAATAAAGAAAAAAGAGAAGTTATAAGTAAATACAAGTAATGTGAGGAAATTTATAGGAGATTAAATAAACTGTTAAGAGAATAATTTGTACAAATTATACCAAATTTCAAAAAATCTATAGTTCTCAAAAAAAAGACATACAGATGCCAAATGGCAAATGAAAAACATGTTTATCATCACTATCAGTAGGGAAATGTAACCCAAAACCTCAATGTAGTATCATCTTGCACCTGTGATAATGACCCACACCAAAAAGTCCAGATAAGCAAGTGCTGATGAGGATGTAGAGAAAAAGGAACCCTGTACACTGTTGGTGGGAATGTAACCCGTCTAGCCCCAATGGAAGACAATATGGAGGTTTCTCAAAATACTAGCTATAGAGCTATCAAATGATCCAGCAATTCCACTGCGAGGTTATTTACCCAAAGACAAAAAACACTAACATAAATGGATGTATGAATTCTTAGGCTCATTGCAGCACTATTTACAATAGCCATGAAAACCACCTAGTTGCCCGACGACAGATGAATGGATTAAGAATATGTGGTTTATATATACAATGGAATACTCAGCAATAAGTTGAAACATTGCCATTTTTAACAACATGAATGGAACTAAAGGGGATTATTAACAAAAATAAGTCCGAAGAACAAATATGAATGATTCCACTCAAGTGAAAAACAAAGGAACAGACAAAACCAAAGCAAAACAACCCCCACACATCTGAGAACTGAGGCTACCATTGGGGGTGAGATAACGTGGGAGCAAAGGCAGAAGGGGGCTCAATGGACAAAGGTCAGGGACTGTGGGTGCCCTGTTAGTAGGTGTAGTGTGGTGACGTATGTGTGAAAAGCTGTGAACCTATATACCTCTGAATCATAGACAGTATTGTAAACCAATGCTAGCCTAAAAAAATAAATATATATATGAAAGTTAATAGTGAAAATACAAAAAAGTTCAAGTTGTAGTGGAACAAAACATCTGTGTTATAAATCTATCTGCAATTATCTATCATTAAATGTATTCTTTGTAATACTCATCCTGGAAGCACCATAAAATGATCGACAATGGAAGAGAAAAATAACGTGGCACAATGAAATGTTACATGATAAGTCTATCTAAAAATGATAGGTATGGCATGAAAACACGTGTGGATCTTCTAAGAGGAAAAAAAGCTGATTTCTAAATAGTGTGACCTCATGTATTTTAAAAAGAGAAGGTCTACAAACAAAATAAAATTAGAATGGGAAGATGAGAACTCTTTAATTTGGAGGAATTCAACCTAAATATTTTTCCCTTGTATAAATTTTTTAAATGAGGGAAAAAATTGTTAATAGATTATAACCACTTTTTTCATTTGACTTCTCCTCTACTGTAAAGAGAGTATAGTATGAAGAATCAATTCTTTAAGTTTTATTTATTACTGCCACTTATCTTAAAACAATTAAAAGTATTATTCAATTTACGGCAATCAGTAAAAACCAATTTTGTACCTAAATGCATAAAAACTTCGGTAATATAGGAATAGAGAACTAAGAAATTAATGCAACTATAAAGATTGGCCTTGAAATTAAAAAAAGCTGCTTTTGCTTTTTTGTTAAAATAAGTTTGAGAGCTACCACCTAACTCAGAGGAAAATACTGATTCTAATCACAACGAAGTGTTGTAGTATAATTTAAAAAATATTTTGTCTTTGTCCCTGATTTCTTAAACAGGCTCCCAAAAAGTGCCTGATGAATGTCTTTTGTATGCAATGGGTGACCAGTAGCTAGGACCCCTAGAGAGTTCAAGGTCATCACAAATAGAGCAGAGCACAAGAAAGCTGGAATTTAGACCCACCATCCTCTGGACCTCCATGGAAGAGAAGGGAGACAGAGACTAAGTTGGTCGCCAGTTTGTCAATAATATAATCAATCAGGCCCAAGAAATGAAAATCCCAAAATAACCCACTAAGTCATGTGGTTTAGAGAACTTCTGAATTCATCAATACATGAGGTGCTCAGAGGGTGATCACCCAGAGAGCACATGGAAGTGACACATGACCCTTCTCTGCATCTCTTGTGCTAAGCATCTCTTCCACTTGGCTGTTCCTGAGTTATATTTTCGATAATCACAGGCAAGTGTAAGTCAAATATCTTCCTGAGTTCTGTGAACCATGCTAGCAAATTCTCAAGCTTGAGGAGAGGGTTGTGGAACCCTATTTTATTTATATAGCCTGTTAGTCAGAGGAACAGTGACCTACCTGATACAGGTAGTGACAGGTAGTGAGTGACCTACCTGACTAGTCCTTTTAACTCATGGTCTGATCAAAACAGATATAATTCCAGGCTAAGTTAAGAAGTAAACTGAGGTGGGATCTGGCATCCACAGATGTAGCATTCCAAAGCTAGTCTATACAATGAAGCAGTCAAATTTTTAACTAACTTGTGAAAATAGCATACACAGGAAAATTGAAACACAAAAGACAAAAGAACTATATCAAGTTATTGAAATGTGTTTGAGTTACCACAGATAATTTGCTCCAGTTTTCACTTTTTTGCTTTCAAAGATGAAAATATATTAGACTTCATTAGTGATAAAAAAAATCAAAGCTATCTCTGGGACTAGTAAGTTTTAACTGTAGAGCTGTTGGGAAGTCATGTGTTTTTCACTGAGAAGTTTGTGCAGTAAATCACTACTGTAAATTACCATGCCCTAATTCAGAGTTAAACGTGTGAAATCTAAAACAGAGATATGAGCTGTACCATGGTTCGTTCTATATTGTAAAGAAGCATAGTGGAAAATATTACATTTGGAGAAGTTAACATTTTCATCTTGATACTATTAATATCAGCACTTTTATTTACTGTTTTTTATTGCAGATTGGTTGCATTTTATTGTGCTCTTACCTATAAGTCAAGTGTAAACCAACATCTTTAATCAGATTTTCAAAAATGCTCTAATTAATGCTCAAATAGTTTAGGTAAATAAAGAAATCAGTCACGGTATAATTTTTAGTAGTTTGATGTTTTTAGTCTCATCACTACAGAGGAATTCATAGTTTCTAGTAAGCTTTTTAAAAAATGAAAATAACTGACAAGTACTTTCCCTTCAATGAACTGTACCTCAGGGATGAGAAGGGCATTGATTAAGAGTGATTTCTCCTGTTCAATTTCCTAATTTCACATGCAAAGGTGATTTAGAGGTTTCATTAACCATGAGAGGTGAAAAAATATGACCATTTTCATATAAATTATATTGATCAATGTATGTTTCTACAAAGTGTATCTTGTAAAGTAAAGCAACCTGCTAGGTATAAACAAATCATATGAAATACAACCTCAAGTGGACTATCTCCACCAGTGATAGATAAAAAATAAATGTTTCACACTATAGACATTAAAACTTTCTTTTAAGTCTTTTTTTTATTTAGAGATTTTTCTGGTAAGGAGATATACCATAGGAAAGCAATTTCACTGGCAGTGAGGTATGTATATACTCTACCAAAATACTCCTTATTTTAATTGTTTTTACCTTTATTTACATAAGAAGAAAAGTATCAATGCATATCCTTGTTTCAACTATAGTATTAGCCATACTACATGAAATAAAATGGTGCTTGCATACAAAAACTGTTATTTGTAAAGGAATCTGATTTCAGATTAAAAGAACTGATTTGTTTTTGGAAATTCCAAAAGAAGAATCACAATTTATCATAACCAAGACATCTGCACCATATTTTCCATTCCTCACAGCACATTTATTTCAGTAATTCTGTTATGTCGGTTCTTAGCATGAGCATAGTGTTACACGATTTTCGTACATAGAATCACATCCAAAAACAAGTTCTAAAATTTAAATTGTAAACATTCTCATCATATGTAGAAATATTTCAATTGGTGTATTAAGTTTTGCTAACTGATCAAATTTGGAAGAGAATATAAATGAGAAAGCCTATTCTAAACGGTGTAGTGAGCTTTGTTTATTAATTACATTTCTACAATGTTAAATAAAGTAAGAGGCAAACCTGTCCTGTAAGCATGTCATATTTTAGGTAAAACATTAAAAAAACATATCTGTTAACAAAAGGATGTCTTGCAATAAAGAACATTAGATTTTTTTTAATCTATTATGATACAAAAATGTAAAGGGTAAAGAGCATCTTTGTTGACAAAGTAGGAGGTAGCATGGATGCACCACTTTATTGTCTGAGAAATGCAACTGGAGTAAAGAATATTTCCTTACCACAAATAATTTCCAGGACTATGTACATATTTCTTTTAGAAATACTTGTTTAAACAAATCTCCCTCCACTTTTTAGTATAAAAAAAACCGTTCCATGTGATTTAAAAAAAACACTTACACATCTAGATAGAATAGTACTCTGCCCTATTTGAGTGAACAGTCTCAAACTATGAAGTACATGATATTTAATGCCCTAAATTGAGTAAATTGAGTTAGCAGTTCCTGGTATTATACAAAACACTAAATACATACAAATAAAATATAGTATCTTATTTTTCAATGCAAGTCTTGTGGGGAATAAACAGAATCTTGATTCTGGTAACACTGCAGAAAACATAATTTTCCAATACGTCTGTCTTTTTAGTATCCATGTGCAACAGTTTATTAAAGACTGCTTACAGGTACTGTTCTTTTATTGAGTGAACACAGTTAATTGACAAAACTTAGTAAACCTTAAAAACACACCTTCCATCCTATATAAAATATATAGACTACTTACGGTTTGAAGTATTCAATTTGCTCTGATGTCACTGTAATTTACTTTCCCCCATTTTCCTGCTTTAGTATTTATAAATGGATAATTTAATGTGGTTTAAAAAAAAAAAGACAAAGAATTTCAAATTTACATCCAATTTAAATTTGCTATTTAAAAAGGTTTCCTTGTTCTATGAAGCTGCTTCTGCCATTAATAAAGAAAATGAAGTTTCTGTAATGGAGGCAGGTTTTTTGAGTAGTGATGTGACTTCCACCATGCCAGCTCCAGTCCGTGGAAGATTAGCGTTTACAATGTGTCGTTGTAAGTGCTTAATCCAGTCTTCCTGAACAGACAATGGTCCACGAAAGACTAGGCCACAAAACCTATAAAGAAATTGATAAGGTTCTTTTTACATGATCAATTTCCTTTACCTATACCCAATTCATATAAAATTCATAAATACAAGGAGCAAGCTTTACCAGCTACTAGAGACACTACTTGACAAATTTCTAAATAAAGGCAAATAAATATAGTAATATCAAAATTGCTAATTCATACGTTCATCAGTTTTAATGACTCCAGTTTTATTTGCAGGAGTAGAAACAATAGATTAAAATTAATTAAAAGATCTTAACATCTACCCATCTTGATACATTTAAAACATACATACTTTCAAAACACATCATTCTCTAAGATCCCTCTCTGATTCAGAATTCCATAAACTTACATGAGGGTGCAAAGGAATAAGGAAGGAATTACGAATTATGCATGGGTTTATGTAGCTAGAGGTATGGTTAGATAAGAGAGGAAACTGTCCCTAGTAAGTAGAAAGTCAAAACAAAGAAACAAAAAACACAAAAACAACAACAACAAAAAAACCCAAACCAAATTGTACACTGAGTAAGACAGTAGGCCTATCTCCAAAAGTTCATTTAAAACTTTATTATAATTATTGAGAATGCAAGCTCTACTTCAAATTAAAAAATCTCAAATAAGCTAACATGTGTCAAAGTAAATTCCAAAGAAAAAGAACCTATCTGGTAATAAAGGCATCTACCTGCATCGGAGAATGTAAACCTCGTCAGCACCATGAGGTAAGGTTAGCATTTTCTTCTTGCTTCCGGATCTTGACCTTGATTTCTTTTGCTTACAATCTAAGGCTATAAAAAAAAAAAAGAGGGAGACTTAACGTTCCTTATATGTTCTAAAATACGTGCATACACACATGTATTTATATAGAGGTCAGACCATGTAAATCAAGTTAGAAAAAAATCTGCTTCACTTGCATTTCCTGAAACATGCACTCACGTGCAACTGACTCTCTAATAGAGTAATATTATCTGTATACGGTCTTCCTGTACTGCTTTTAAATAATGTTTTACCATACCAAACTTGAACTGAGAAAATGTCTCATTAAATAACATGAAATCACTAAATGTGTCAATTACTACAATAATAACAGTCTTCCCCTTAGAATCATGTATAATTTAAGCAAATGGTTAAATCATTCTATTTTCAGGAAAATTATTTAAGATGATTTTAAGAATTAAGAAATTTAAGATAACTTAAGATATTAAGATAACCCTTAAAATCAAGTTGGCATTTGATTACTATTTCACTAAGTAGGACTCACATGTCTTGAAAACTTAAAAAGAAACATCAACAACTTAGTTATCAATTAAAAATATATATCAGCTATTCCCTTTGGGTTCCATATAGCTATTAAAACTATACACTGGTCTAAGGGCAAAATCACCTTAGTTTTGATTTTTAACTCAACCTACATTGCATGTACAATTTTAATGGTTTTTTTTAAAAAAGTAAATATGAACACAGATTACCTCACAAAAGTTTACAAACGGACTAGAGGTTTAGTGCAAACTACTTTTCACATTTTCTCCTAGAAGTATTTTACAAAATGATCAGAAAGGGAAAAATCCAAAGAGTCTTATATTAAAATAGATCAAAATTTTGGTGCTGTTCTTGAAATCTTTCCATTACTTGACTTTTCCTTCAATCACTCCCAAAAAATCAAATTTAATAAAGGATAAAAAGATACTTTTCATAGGTAGAAATAGAAAGAACATATTTTCTTGGTCTTTGAATACAACTACACCATTCCTTTGGAGAAAGGGATGATAGTATTCCAGGATACTGCTGGTCAATTAGCAGGAAGAGAAGTTAAGAGTTTATTTCTAGGGATCCAAGGAGGAGAGATACAAATGTAATAAAGGACTTATCCAATGGCTTTTCTTCCGTAACCTGCCATGTGAAACCCCCTGGAAAAATTCTAGGTAAGAGAGAACAGAACTGGCTATTCAATGATTCTTGAAATGAACTGTTCCAAGGTCCAAATTCCAAAAGAACAGATGCTATTATTATTATAAAATCAGCAAACACAGTTCCTTACAGTAATCAAGTGGTAGTGCTAATGGAAATGTCATATAGAAAAATTTAAAACCATAAGAAGCCTAAATATCATTCAAGCTACTGGTTTAGCTCACTGCCACTTGCCACTTTAAATTTAAAAGTAAAATAGAGAGTCCACAGTATTTCTCTGCTTAGTCTCAGAAGAAGGAATCTAATAAGTAAAGAACTGCTGGAAGTCAAGTATTAAAGAATGGTGAATTCAAAGCTAAACAATCAAAATCTGGAACAGAAAAATCTTACAAGGTTCTCATGGTTATTTCAGTCAAGAGGCTAATAAATATCAGGACTCCAACAAATATTTTGAGTTAAAAAAAATGAAGGAAACCCCAGTTACTTAACACTGACATTTAGATAGCATGTAAGTTCTAGTTCTATCACTAGGCATATAGGTATCTTTCCTGTGGAACACCTCTCTACCATTTGACTAAATGAATGTTATAAGCAGTCATGTATATACATTCTTTACTATCCTGGATGTAAATTCACTTTACGTTCAGAACCTAGGTTCTTCCGTGACTCTGTAACCAGTACCTACTTTTTCCTAATTGCTTTAGTGAGCAATTTAAATTTAACTAAATTTTAAGGTGGTTCACAGACTAGATGTAAAGAGCTTAGGGAATACAAACGGCTAAATGCTACTACATTATCAGCTACTATCTATCCATGAAGTAAACTACACACAACCATTGTCTCTGTTACATGGAGAAGAATATTTAGTACATCAGGAGATTACATGTGCTATGTATCATGAGATTAAGTAGAATTTTACTTTGATGAGTTTGCTAGTTGTCAAAATTGCCATACTATATCCAATTCCTTTTAAAATGTAAATATATCACTGTGCTATATAAATACAATAATTGTAACAATTCTTTAAGAATTTGTTTATAGAATGCTAATGTTAGCTGTGTAAAGCAAAGAGAGAGAGAAGGGTAGAAGATGACTGGGTGTTACCCAAAAGAATGCTTTATCTTTAACTGTTAAAACATTTAAGTTACATTCAGATAATGTGACACTTTAAAAAGGGAACTGGATATATTTACTCCCAGATGTACAGCTGTTTCTAATCTTCTCCATGTATTAGAAGGACTTCTGATGCTATGTATACTCTAGAAATCGATGCCTAGGCTATCTTACAAATGATCAGTTCTCAATCTTAAATGAAAATGAAAGTTTTTCTGGTAAATGATATTTGAAGATGCGATGACTTTGGAATACAGGACAACTCTGTCAGCATGGTTGAGAATCTAGTACCCAGGGTTCCAAAGTTTAGAGAACCACAAACATTAGTAGTCCTTGGAAATTTGTCCAAAAGGAAAGGATATAAAAAATCTAGGATCAAAATAACTCAGTGTCTAGATATCTTCATCACCATATTTAAATTTTTAAATGTCACTCATTTAAGAAGGCAAAATAAGCATTCATTTAACAAGAACACTTTTTTCTAATACCAGCATTCAACCTTTAACCTTGTATTTTAGAAAGATCTGTAAGGAAAAAAATGAGTATCTAACTATTGTTAAAATGAATACAAAGTGTATTCAATACAAGAAAAAGATCATTTATATCAATTGTTGTACTAAATGAAAAAGATAATGTACAAACATTATTACACAAATGTTCTCATTTAAGGATTTTAAGGTTTGTTTTAGAGTCAGATTCTACTATATTTACAGTGAAAAGCAGTTTTATTTTGAACTGTGCCAAAAGTCACTAAAACATTAAAACCAGAACGTCACTAACACATTCAGTTTAAGTATAAATTTCATCTGTTTGTGATATTAATAATCTGCCAAACTGATAATTTCACAGAAAGCCCTTCTTTGTAATAGGGTTTTATTTGTATTTACTAGTGTCAAAAATTAAAATTTGACTCTCAAAAGCTCACACATACATATGCCTTTTTAGGTTCTAATCATTTTATACTTAATATTGTTTCCATATTTGATATTTATTAGTTTTAGAAATTCTTAACTTTCTTCCTCTTGAGTATAACTGTTTCTTTGGAAAGGAACAAGTCCAATCACATAAACTTTTCTATGTTTCTACTCAGGGAAGCAAAGTTCAAGTGATCATTTTTAAAACAGAAGACTGTAAGAAATGTTTTTGAAGTTATCTAATTTGTAAAGAATCTAAATTGCTCTTAAGACTATTTTACTTGTAAAAGGAGAATGAACTGATCTGTAAAGTCATAAACAAAAAGTTTTAGTATATACCTTTTAGTAAAAACAGTTGTTTTGATCAATTAGGAATGAAAGAGAAAAACAGACATATGAACCTTCAAAAAGGAATACCATACTGCTATGCTGTAAAATAAAAACAATATATGCAATAAAGCACTAAACTGATCAGTGAAAAGCGGGTTAGTAATACAAGAGATTTAAACTCAAGTCTGTTTTCTGAGACACTACTTAGTTTTATACAAGAAGAATTTACTTTGGGCTCTTGCATTATAAGTAATTTTTCCCTTTCTACCTCTGACCATTATATACAATAATTGTTTAAATGAACCACATATTCTTTTTCAATTCACTATAGGAATGACCTCAAAAGCAGAGAGAATTCTTAAAAGCATCTGAAGCCTCTGTGATAAAGAAGCACATCAAAAATAAAATTAACATTTATCACTAAAATAGCTCTATTTGCAATCATTCTCCCGATATTATCCAATTAGTTAAAAGTCCTATTTCATCTGTTTTGTTTCTACCCGATTATTGCTGGCATCTCAGGAGTAAAGTGAAACCTAACTATGAGGTTTTATGCATGCATGCATAACATACATACATCTCCAAAAGTAAGAGGCAAGTTATAACCATTCTAGAGAAAGAAAAGTTCTCCATCTAATAGGCCAATATAAATCTGGAGGAAATTGTAGCTCTGAGCTCATTCAGAAAGCCAGTAAAGGATAAAAATGACATTAACAGGCAAGCCACTGTTCCACCAACATCAACAAGTTGGTAGTGGAGGAGTAGCAGCAGCAGCAGTCAGAAGAGGAAACATTTACTCCACAAGGCACACTGATAGTAAGTAAATCAGAACATCTCAGTTCTAGTTGCTCTTATTAATTCTTCAGTTTATAAGCTCCAGGCATATAAGAAAACGTTCATTAGCAGCACTTTTTTTCCCTTAGTCCTGATAAAGCAACATGGAATTTTAGCAGAGGGCACTTCAGGAAGAAACAGTGTATATAAAATAGGGATGGGGAGGTAGGGTAGGTAAAGCCATTTGTTGAGAAAACAAATTCATGTCTTCTCTATATACTTTTTCTATAGTAAGTGCCTACAAGACAGACATTAGTATTCAACTTTTGTAGTTATTTTGCATAGGGTCCCACACTCAGTTTAATGCTCTGCTGCTGCAGTCTTAAAATTCTTTTAATTTGTAAACACAAGACACTACATTTTCATTTTACAGTGAAAGTTACAAGTCTGCAAGTTATGTAGCCAGTTCTGGGTTCTGAGTATCTTATCACACTATCTTACCATACTGAGAAGAACTGCCTAGTTCTACTTCTTAATTTCTTGGTTCATAAGAAAAAAAGCTATTAAGATAGAGAAACGTAGTTAAATCCCTGTCTCCACAGACCATTAAAATTGAAAAGGACTTCCCTAATCCCAATGCCAATTCTTTGCTCCTAGCTATACTGTCATAATCAAACCAGTCATTATTTCTAAAGTATACATCTAAAGCAGCGTAAGTGATTTATTGTTAAAAGCAATGTTCCTCTTTCAGTCAAAATTAAGTGTATAGATACAACAAACAACAATCTAAAAATTATCTGTTCTTATCATTTCCTTGATATTTTCACTCTAAAACTGTACCTATTTTTCAGTGCCCTAAGTAACATATCAATTTTTAGAGTTCCCATTCTCCATGACTAAAAAACAGTAACTGAAAACTGCAGAGCAACAATGGCAAATTAGATCCTGCACATTTTAATACTTTACCTAGAAAAAGGTGAAATGTAAAATACTTGAAAAGCAGATTTATTTTGCTTTAAGTATAAACTTCTTATGGCGTATGGCTTAACACACTGGTTTAGAAGAAACAGGTAGTTAGAGAAAGCCTTACAAAGCAGGATTTTCTATCATGGGTACTTAGATACTTGGTTCAGAGAGTCATTAAAGCAAATGTAGGCAGTCTTTTGTTTAGACTTTGGTCTATTCAAGAGAGAAAATACATTTAACTTGGAGAAGCCTCTGCTATTTTAAAGAGAATATTTTCAATATGTGAAGGGCAAAGCTAAACTTTATCATATTTTTACAACCAGAGAAATTGGAGGCAGACTAGTTTTCCCAGATTGCCAAGAGGCAAAAACCTAACAATAACTCAGCTGAAAATTACTGACTGGTCAGTTAAGAGTTAACAGAATAGCAAATATTATTTCTCTGTGGTAAAACTTAAGAAAAACTAAAAAATTTCCTCTTAATGTGGAATGACCTTACATGCTGTTTTACTAACCAAATTAGGCACTTACTACCAATATCAAGCATTTTTCTAAGATTAAGACACATCTGAAACTGGAATAACAATTAGTATGTTCGTGTGTGTGTGTATCTATATAGCTAAACCTGCTTAAAATAAATGTTTATAAGAATTACCCAACTATAATCATATTCCCTACCCAAAAAAGTCCAGTCTTTCCAAGTTACCATTTTACATTTACTAGGAGCAATTACAAAAACTGATTATAAAAAGTTAGTTAAGTAAATGAACCAGTTTATGTTATATTTCAGTTAAACTATCTGTAAATTATGATATTAGTCATTCAACCTAAATTAGATAGGGTTCAAAATAATTATAATAAATCTAAGTATCATAAATTTATAATCCCAACTGATCTGACATGGCTTCCTATAGAATTTTAAAGCGCTTTATATATTCCAGTCAAATTTCAAACTACAAAACAAACTAGGTATTTTCTCTTTTAGCTAACTTCATTGTAAGCCACAACTAAAGCATTTTAAAGACTGAATAGTAAGAATAACTTTATTCCTCAAACTCCAAACAAAAAAAATAGTAAATGCCGTTGGTCAGGTAAGGACCACACAAGATGTAAGACATCTCTTGTCCTGATTTCCAAAAGACAGTCTATATATTATTTTATTTTCATAAGGTCACTCAACGCAAATGGAACAAGCATAACACTACAACTGAGGATATAAAGATATAAGTTGAGAAATATTCAAACAAAAATTCATTTTGTATTTTTATGAAAAATGAAGTGCTGAGCAAAAAGACTACCCATCAAATAGAGCTCCTAAATTATAATCAATGGGCCAGTAAAAGTACACACTTTAAAATGTAAATATTTTATGCTATAATGGTACATTAACTCCTAGGGTCACTCTCCTAAAACAAAAGCACTGACTCAGTGAGTGTGGTTACCTGCTTTGTAACAGTAGATAGCTGGTAGACAGTAGATAGCTGCAACGTTTAGCTACCTTGCTAAATGAATGGACAGCCAGGGAAGAAATGAAGTCCACCTTCTCTTAGCAGACACTATGAAGATTCATTAATTCTACTGATAACCATTCTTTGAGTAACAAGACATGAAATCCTGAGACATCTCTGTCTCTTTCCCCTTAGTCTTCTAATTAACTATTTAATTAACTGCCAAATCCTGCTTTCATTACTTCCATGTTATTCATACATCTACTATGCCTCTTGTAATAGCTTGGTGTTACTCCTGGTTCAGGGTTCTAAAATAAACTCCACCTATTATTTCACTACCACCCTATCAAAATGCTTAACTTTCATTTAAAATGTAGCTTTACAGTCTTTACACAAAACATTAGTTATTTTTATTGGTTCCCTATTACAAAATTAATTGCAACACCATAGATTAGCATCCTGCCATCGTAAATCCTTCAGTTGTCCCACCTCTAAATTTTCAATTAAATTCCCAGATAGTCCCAAGCTGAAATGCTATTCTTCAGGAATGTTCTTTCCTTACTTTTAACTTTCAGTTCTATTTCAACTGCTATCCTTAATAGTTCAAATCAAATATTACTTCCAAAAGCTTTACTAGGTCCTGGTGTAAGTGAAAAATACCTTCCTCTTCCATCTTAATTTCCATAGCGCTTCATGCATATCTCTAATGCTACTTACACCTGTCTTGCATTACAATTATGTTGTATGTGTTCCAGCTCCAATTTATCTTTGTAGTACTTAGAACAATGCATAAACCAAAAGAGAAACTGAAAAAATGCTTGTTAAAATTAGTGAATAAATCAGTCAAAACTATTTCAGAATTGTAGACAAATATTCAAGTTCTGGCTGGTATAATAAAACAACTAATGTCCATAACTACATAATTAAATGATCAAATTAAATGCAGTTTACCATTTCACAAGTCAGAAACAAGAACAACATAAAAAAACACCATCAAAATGGTTAGGATAAAAATCAAGTTTGAGAATTTAATTACTGGGGAAAGTTTAATTACTGGGGAAAGCTGCTCAACTTGAACAATTGGTAACCTTACTAACCTTGAATAAATAATACATTACCATGTAGATACATACAAATATACATTCTTAATGGAAAAACTATACTGTAGAGATTAGTTAGTAAAAGACAGTAAGATATAGAAACCCACTTTTCATTGTATCAGGGGTGGCTTTTCAAATTAGAAGTTGGACCGCATCATTCCCTTATTTACTAAATTTTTTAGCAAACATTCAAAACATGAACCCCAGGAATACCATCTTCCCAAAAACTTGTAACTGACTCAGTACATTTTAAACAAACTGCTTTCATTTGTGACCAGTTTTTCTGTCTACACGAAATGTTTCATCCACTTCACCTCTTAATCCTAAAAGCACTCATTCTTCAAAATTCAAGGTCTAGTTGACATCTCACAAAATTTTCCATATTAGCATATATTAGTATACCTGTACACTGTATTATTACCTTTATGCAGCCAGAGCACAGGGTCTTCATAGTCTCAGAGCTAGTATAATGCAGTGATTAAAATTTCTGAGTGAACAAATTCCTTTGACCTCTGGTTTTATTTTTGCTCATTTTAAAAATAATAGCAATAAACATGCCAACTTGAACTATTTTTTTTCTTTTTGAGTCCAAAAAAACACTAAGACAATTAAGAAATACAGTAAGGAAAAAGAAACCAATTGAATTTGTAGTTCCCCTTGTAAGGAGATCTATACTAAGTAAATATCTTGAACTTCAACAGCACTTGCAATCAATACACACCATTTATTTGAATACTACCTTGCGTTATTCTCCATGTACCCCACCCCCTCACTACAGGGACTAGTCTAAGGGATCATTAAGGTATTTGTTTTAAGTTGAAGTTGGTTTGTTCCTTTAGCATTTAATCCTAACAAGAAAATTAAAAATTTCTACCTGTACTCTTGGGTTCAATGGACCACCATAGAAAGCATATACTATCCTGAAGATACACTATTGTAATAGTATTTTAAAAGACACTGAGGAGACATTCATGAGGACAAATAATTTAATACACCTTGGGAAGCTTTCACAATACTGTTTTTTCTTTCCATCACAGCAAAAAAGTGTTCCAACAGCACTTTCTACAATACAAGAATTACTTCTCCAGTAGCTTGTACACCCACTCAGCACCTGGCACTGTGTTATATTTTCATTAGCACGTATTGTTGCAGGCCTCTATTACCAATTATATCATTAAAGCTGAAAATAGGCAAAAGCTTATTAAATAACATGCAATCTAGTACTCCACTTAAAAGTAGATGGCATGAAAAACAAAATACTGACTTTACAAAAAAAAATTTAAATATATTGCAGTAGTTGTATGACTATAAGAAACTAGTGCCAATTAAAAAAAATTTCCCTTCTCTTTGTAAAAAATTGTTCTTTAATTATGAGTGAGTGTATTATAGAACAGCAACATTCATGTTTCTAAAACATTATGAAAGTGGTCTTAACGAAATGAAAAAAAATATTTTTATGTATGTAAAAAAATTTTACATTTCTGTAACAATTTAATTTTAAAGGCAAGCATTTTTGATGAAAAACATGATCTATAGATAAAAAATTGAAAACAATGAGTAAATTTCATCTCTTTCCACAGATGCAGTTTTATGATGTTATTACTATTATTGTTGATTCCAGTCGTACTAGTCCTGAGAACAGTCACTTAGAAGGAGTATTTTCAGTCTATGGATAGTGACTTCTTAGCAGGCAGTAAATTACTTGAGTCATGACGAATTAATTTTTAGTGAAAAAGAAGAAAAGAGAAAATACTAGCATCACATTCATTTTTGGTGAGTGAACAGGTTCATGTGTGTGTATATGAATATGAGTCTGTACAAGAAGTTAGTCAAGATACAAAACAGAGTATCGATAAAATGCTGAATACCGCTGTTATTCTTTCTTCTTTCCAAGAGATGACAGATATACCACTGAGAACCACTGAGCAACCATGCATTCATCTTACTGATAGATTTCCTTTCACAACTTTCTATCCACTTAATTTATCATCCAATCTAGAACACATAAGAGAATGAAAGAGCCATGACCACCAGGTTGGGAGAACAGGGCTAGTCAATTATGTATGGTCACCCTACGAATAACTGAGCAGTATTGTGCTCTACTGACAGGATATAGAGAGATCACTAATTTAAATATTACTAAACACAAAAAACAAACAGCTAAAATTAAAAGCCAAAAATCTACGTTAAACAATATGAAGTTTATGATTCTTAATGAAAATGTTTTCATTAATGTTCTTACTAAAGAGATAAGGAATTAACCAGGAGAAAGCTGTATGAGTATGCAAAAAATGAGTATCTAAAAAAGCAAAATCTAAAAAACGTCTACTAAAAGTACAATCTATATTGTTAGAATACATTTTGAATAAGAAATAGACCTTACATTTATGATACAGGATTATAAAGGAAACCTTCTGGTATTCTGAACCTTAGACAAGAAATATTAAATAAAAGTGTTTCATAAATGATCACATACCGGCAAAGGCACATGGAAATTACTGAAAACAATTTATTTAAAGCTGCCAAATAGAATAAACTGAGTCAGTTCTAGGCAAAATCTGTGAAGTTTATTCTTTTCTGACAACTTAATTCTATACCAAGTATAGCCACCTTTCCATGTATTCTATTCCAAAGCTTTCTTACTTCATTAGTTCCTTTTACTAAAATTAGGAATGATGTTTTATTTTATTTTTGTGAGAACAAAAATATTGTTTTTTGTGCTTCACAGTTCTGGCATTTTAAGCATTTTCTAATTCTTAAAAAAGAAGAATCAGGTGCTGATTCTCAGGTGTCTGTTTCTACTACTTCATTCTATTTTCACTCACCCATTCTTAGTTTTCTGCCAGAGAAGGTATATGGGAGATCTTCTTCAAGGGATGTGCAACTTATAGATAGAATTCTTTTTTATAATCTGTAGCTAAATAAGGGTACATTTCCTGGGATGGAGCACATGATTTTTATAAAATAGCAAGAATCATTACATTGCAAATATCGGAAACATCAGTAAATAAATACATGGAAAACAGTGATTTCTTTTCTTTCTTCTTTTTTTTTTAAAGTTCGAATTTCCTCTATTTAGAATATCTGGGCTAGCTGGACTAGATCTACCAAAAGGCCACCACTTCCCACAGAAGACAGGGATTGTGCTCTTTTAAGAAAGCCTGGCAAACATTCCAATCAGGCCACTAAGCAAGCCTTTAGCCTGAGAATATCTAAGTATTTTCTTTCAGAGTGGGTCATATCATTTAAAACCCACATGAATGAAAACTGCTTGAGACCAAATACTAGACATCTTACAGAAGCTTTATTCCTTCCTATTTCCCCTTTACGTTGTTCCAGTCTTGTGATATATTTGGATTAATGTAAAGATTTTTTTTAAATGAATGTTTTTGATTAATTAACACAGAATCTAGATATCTATATATATTCTTTTTTTCTTTTCTATTCTGAGAGCAGGTCTTGCTGTTTTTGCCTGTGGAACTGCAGGCTCATGTTGTCTGGGGTACCACACACAGACTCAAGCAATCCCTAGCCTCAGCTTCCCAGGTAGCTGGGATTACAGGCATACACCATTACGTCTAGCTAATCTATATATATTCTTAAACAATAATGCATCTTACATGAAGTGATGAATTTCTTATAATAACACCCAGTGGAAACTTCCAAGACCATAGGTTGGGACTCTGACTTTGTACCAGGTCAAAGAATATCCCAATAGAGGAAGATCACAAGCATGTCAAATTTGTAAATACAGTACAGAATCCTATATTTGGTCAACAATAAAAATTAATAAAGCTGACCCCAAAAATCTTCATTGGAATGAAAAAGCAGCAAAAACATCTGTGTTGCTCTAGTCAATAAAATTTTAAAAATCCAAGAAAGCTTTTAAAAATTTCCAAGGAAAGGGAGTTTAAGTTAGTTTGTGTTTCTTAAATATGAACCATCAGCTATGGAAAATACTCTCCTAGAATTTAAACTTTTTGTTTCTCCCTGTTGTAAGACTTCCAAGTGCATACTTTATATTTTCTAATACTTTTGGTATTTTGGTTAGTATTTATGATTTTTTAAAATATCCTCTATTTTCCTAATAATGACATTTTTAGCTATTAAAGTGTTCTTTAGAATGCACTCTTGGTCAATGAGAGTAAGTTACTAAGCAATTAATCCTATTTTGAAGGATTTTCTGATGAGGTAAAGCATTTTTTTAAATGGACTATAAAATACGGACTGGAGATAGCTGCTTCACTGAAAATTGGTATAATTTGCCTGAGTCAGAATGGGATATTTCTAATACCCTCTGAAAACTAATTCAGGTCTCACTATTCTTGGATCCCTGTACTTTCTAATTATAGACTCTTGTCTTCTCCACAATACCACCTAGCTCAAACCCAACCTCACTTTAGGATATTCAAATGCTTTTCCCTATGTTCATCATAATACTGATTTTAAACAAAAGACCTTGATTAAGAAAGACTTGATTGGGAATTTTCACTTTCTTATTATTAACTGTATATGCTTAGTCAACGTGCTAAGTTTTTAAGACCTAGTTTCCTTATAAAAATGAAAAGAATTATAGCACCTAAAAACTTATATAGTGGTTGTGAAGACTAAATGTTATACAAGTAACTGGCACAGTATAGTGCCTGACAGGTAATTTACCTATTCAGTAAGAGTGGCTATGATGACAGTAACAATGATTTCCTATTTCTACAGTCCCTTACTTTTACTGCTTTGCTGCCTCTAATGCCCACAAGCACCTTCCAATTCTGATGAAGGTGGGAATAATATAAAAACTGAAACCTCACAGGAGAACAACTATCCCATTAAAAGCAAAACTCACTCTATCCTCCCTTTAATCTCAACAGCCATCCCTGCTCATTCATATATTAAGTAAAAAATAAATTAGAGAAGCAGAAGACACTAGCATGAACACAGTGTTTCTTTGGTGGTTTTAAGAATATACTGGATATAAGTCATAGGAAGACACGCGGAAGAACAAAAAAGTTGGGAAAACAACAACTAGAAGAAAGCAGAAGGCAGTGACTTAAAAGAGCAAGAGAAATAAAAAGATTAGAAGAAGTTTAGGCAAAAGGATTTATGTAGATCCATTTAGAAAAGAGCATATATTTAAGATGTGAGAGAAATGGGATTTGCTAAAGCATGGTAGCTTGAAACAGCTACAAAAGAAAAAGAACAAGGCATTTTGGAGAGTTTAAGAAGCAGTTATTACATGAGTTAACTAATAAAATTTTTATAGGCCAGTAGTAGGAAGAGGTATCTGCAAGGCTGGGCTAAACAACCCAAAATAACACAGAAATGTGCATGTTACTGGTTAAGTGCATAGCTGTAGCTGTTACTCCTAACTAAAGGTTAGGGGCATTAAAAGAACAACCTACTCAGTTGTCAACATGGGCCATTACTGAGAAAGACTTGCCCTAGAAAGATACCATAGACTCATTAAAGGTCATTAGTTTGCTTAGTTTTCTAATCAAGTAACATATTTGAAAATTCAATATTATTTCCTTTCCTAAAAAAAGCTTTTCTCCAATCTAGAACTATAATTTCTTTTAACCAGAGGGAGGTGTCTTACTGAACTCTGCTAAGAAATATAAATTTATAAAAATGAAAAAAAGGTATAATTTAAAAATCAATGAGAATAATGTAGACTCAAAAGTTCCACATCTCCATTGGGCTTTTCTTCCCTAAATGAAAATGAACAACTTGCTTGTAAGTTCTATCTAACAGTTTACAAGTTGCTGAAATTTAATGTATATTCAGATTCAATTGTTGCTTACCAAAGAAAACTGTATCATCTGAATTAGCACCAATCTGGTGAGGAAAAAAAAAAACTATACTGTATCAAGCAGGCTTGCTGTGTTATCTGTTCAAACATACCTGTACCAGTCAAAAGTCCAGCACTCTTCTTTCGTGCATAAGCGCGTAAGTGGTTGGACAGGCTAACAGCACTTGTAAACGTCGTATTGCAATGCACACATGTTCTAAGCTTCACAGGCATACCTATCATTCAAAAGAAAACTATAATCCAGTTCTCACTTCAGAAAGTGAAATTTTCTTAGCCAAAAGCGAGAAAAGCACCATAATAAAGATGGGTTTAAAAAAAAAGTTCATTGAGTTAGCTTAACTTAAACTAGGGAGGTGGAGTCAAATTAATTATTAGTTTGTGGTTAGTATTTAGAGCAACCCATGCTTTGGAAAGGTAGAAGAGGAAGGTCTTGAACCTCTGAGCTGCTCTGGATTTAACACCTATTATCACTTTCTTGCAGATTTCTGTGTTACGCAGATCATTTCCTAAACCTAAAATACAATTCTGTGATTTGAATAGCACAGTTCTGTTGAGAAGTTTCAAAGCTTACAACATCACCAATAAAAAGAATTAAAAAGTCTAGTTGACAAAGTGGTAATTAAAGTGTTTTATCCACAAAACCGTAAAAGGCTCAATACTAAATTAGGCTTTCTGATGAAGGCTGGGAGAAAAGGTGGTAAAACACACCACAGAACAGCTGTTAGACACAACATTTTATTCAGGGCATTTTATGTTCATTACTCTGAATGCGCAATCAATAATGAAAGTTAATGATTTGAAGTTTTTGCTAAAATCTTTGTGCTAAATAAATGATCAACAAGCTAACATTTTAGTCATCACAGGAAAGAAAACATGTTGGAACAATAAGAAACTCCTAACTTCTCAGACAACTCTCATTCCCTCAACACATTTCAATTGGTCTCCTCAATATTATTGTGATAGCCACAAATATGCTTTACCTCTCTGGAGTGTACTACACCTTGCTCAACACAGTTAACACATCTTCCTTATATTTTATACTTCTGAAAAATGATGAAAAACTGACTTTGAAAGACTCTTCACGAGAGAAAAAACTCTATTAACCAGATAGTCCATTAGCCAGAAATCCATACAAAACAAACGTTTTCAGATTGCTGCAATACCAGTAACCTTTTCGTATAACAAAACTGCATTACGAATAGTTGGGATATACTAGTATCTGCCTGAAAGAAACAAATCAACATGACAATAACTTTATTGCCTTTTAATCCTTTGATCAAATACTATTACCTTAGACATTCAAAACTGAAAATTGTGAGACCATCAAATTTAAAATCCAACATTCTTAACCACCAAAAGAAACTTACAGATATTTAAAAGTTTTCAAGTCACAATGTATATACCAAACTCAGCAACACCAAAGAAAGCTTGGCTACTTCCACTGCTAGATGTTTGCCAATAAATACAAAATATTCATTTGCAAAGGAAAAACTGCTATGCACAAGCACTAAAATCACTCATTCTGTTTCAACTGGAAAATTTAAAACCTCAAACAAATACAGTTTATACCCACAACAGTTTTCCAAAACAACTATTTCATAATACAATGAGGAATTGGAGTGAAGTTTCTTTGGGTTAATCACAATACACATCAGACACCAATCCATTCAGCGTAGAGTGTTTCATTTTATCAAGGCGGTAGGAAAAACCAACAGCTAAATCTTGAGGACATTATCACTTTGAAGTATTAGCAAAGATATGGCAAAGGTTTGCCTTTTCAGTAATGCTATGCTTTTCAACATCAACCTCCCACCCACAAAACCACCCAGGCCACAGCAAATTTCATTTTTACAGATCAGCTGTTTGTTTATGCTTTAGTTCTCACCTTACATTCTGACCAAGTAATGAGGCACATAGAATTCAGTGCTGATGAGCATCAACTGAAGATTTATACAGAAATGAGAGTTTAACCAATCTCTGCTCTGCAAAAAAAGCAGCTTAAATGAAAGATTCTGAAAAGATTCTACAAACATTCTAGTAAAGTACAATAATACTGTGTTTACATTAAGTAAGATAGTCATAAATGTCATCTTACCTGAGTGCATAGTCAAGTCCATTTTCTGTGGCTGATACATCAATGGACTGTCTTCATTTAATGGAAGAACACATTTCTGAACAAACCTCTTTCTTGCTGTTTGATTATGTATCTTTTGAGGAGAAATAGCAGAATTCCTTTCTTCTCCCATCCTTTTATTTTTAAGCAGTTCTATCAGTGTAAGAGACTGATTCTTTTTTCCACTGGGCAGTTCTGGCTTTGTTTCATCATATTCACTTAAGAAACTCAGACCGTCTTCCTCTGATGCAGACATGGATAAAGCTTCAGTCTTTAGGCCATTACGGTATGCTTCAAGAGGTATAACATTTTGAGATAGAAAGTCATCACTTGATGCAAGTTTCTGAGCTACAAATGGTCTGGGAATAATACGGCGACTGTTCAATGCCTTTAAGATCTTTTCATATTTTTCTTCATTTTGCATCATCTCATTCAGAACACAGATTGGAGATTTGTGAGCATCCCATTTGGTCTTTCCAAGTCTTTTCAGGTGGCCTCTAACATGATTTGACAATCCAATTTTAGTATCAAACCAACCACCACAGAGCTGACAAGTGTGTTCTGAAGTGGTTTCAGACTTCTCTATAGCTAAAAAAAAATTTTTTTAAGAGTAATAACATCAGAATTGTTTAGATAAATTGACCACCTTAGAACTAATTAACTCTGACACGTAAAATTATGTGACTAATAAAGACTATATTCAAACAATGCCTACAAATTCTTTGGATTTGAAAAAGGACAATTAGCCCAAAATGATCTACATGAACTTACCTTTTCTAACTCGCTTAACAGGTGTCCCTGTGCCAGTTCTCTTGAAATGTTGCATTTTGTCACTTGTGGCTATTTGCTCTGGTGATACAACATGACGAGCTTCATAGCTTAATCCTGCTCTGTGAAGATGTCCTCGCACATGATTTGACAGTCCAACACCTGTTTCAAATGTTGCCGGGCAATAAGGACACGATTTCTTCTCGAGGGACAAATCAGTCCAATGAAAAACTGAACCATGCTTTGACAATGAAGTCTCTGCATTGTCTAAATGTTGAGGATCATGAATCTCATGCAAAAAGTTATTAGTTGCAGCATCTTCATAATATTCGAAATAAAAACCATCATTTTGATCATAACTAAGGGTAGTATTTTCACCGGACTCCTGACCTTCTACCTTACTTTTAAATAGAGGAAATAAATTTACATGCTCTTGGTTAATATCATTGTAGGATTCATCTTCTATGGTCTGTGTAGCATAGTCACCTAGCTCAACATTATCCCAGGAACTTTCATCTTCTGTTTCATAGCTATTTTTCTTTTCAGCAGAATTAAGTTTCTGTAAAACAACAACAGTCATTTTATGCAAGAAATCTGGATAGCTATCCAAGTCTTCTCCTCCAGCTGAACTCTCCTTCTTAGATGCCTTTACTCTCTTTACAGCTACACGCCTGTGGTCTTTGAGGTTTTCTGGCCTTTTGGTGTCAGAGTTATGAGGGTCTGAAATAAAACTATTCTGAGAATTATTTGATGATGAAAACAGATGTAGAGAATTTAGTGAACTAGCATCTTCTTTTTTGAAATGCAAAGGATACGATTCACCTGATTTTTTAATCATTCTACAGTTTTCATATTTGTGTCTATAAAAATAGCTGCTATTTGCCTTGGCATTAGATTTTTCTTTTGCTGCTTGGTGGAAATATTTGGGTTTTTGGTCAATGCTGCTTTTAATCATTACAGTCTTGTGAGAATTGTTTTGATTGCACACATTTACACCTGACTGGGCAACACTCTTCCGAGCTTTTTGTATTCTGTTTGGCCGCTTATGGGATTTTGAAAAATTACTTGATTGCGAGGATGATCCAAATGTTCGTTTTACATCTTGTTTTAAAGCCGAGTTCTTTGGAAATGTGGTTGACTGTTGTTTAATTAACGGTTTAGTGCTTTCAATATCTATAGGTTCTTCAAGGGTATTATTTTTTCTTTTATCAAGTCCAAGAGGGGTACCAAATGAATCAACACATGATGATGAATGCATGTACTCTGTGTGTTTTTTTAAAATACTTCTCGCTGAAGTAGTGAAAGGACACATCTTACATATGTAGGCAGCTGATTTTTTGGATGATCCTATAGAGTCTTTCATGAAAGTCTTTTTTTGTGTTTTTCTCTGGGTTATGTCAGAACTGATGATCGGACATTTTACCACTGCTCCATGGGCAATGCCTCTATGGCATTCCAGTTCATTTTCTGTTACTGCCATGAAATTACACTCTTCACAACAGTAGTACCTTTTATCTTTTTCATGGGTCTTAGCATGCTGCACAAATGTTTTAGGGCAGTTGGTACCAAAGACACATTGAGGGCACTGCAATCGTGCACTTCTTCCTTCATCCTGAAGTTCTTTCAATTCACGAATTTCCTCCATCAACTTCTGTCTTCTTTCTTGGTGAATAATCATATGCTTTAGAAGTGAGTTACGATCTCGAAATGTCCGTCCACATTCTCTACAAGCATATGGTCTTGGAACATTGAGATGGCGAAAGTGACTGTTGCCATCTAAATGATACATCATATGCCTGTGGAGGTGCTTTTTCTCCCTAAAATTCACATTGCACTTTGTACAGGGGTAGAATGATGGCTCTTCGGTGCTGAAAGTAGCAGGTGACTCAGAATCATTTTCTTCACATTTCTTTTTTAAGGTATTTGAAAGGAAAGTGCCAGTATGAACAGGTGAACTGTCTTCTCCACACTTATCTGGGTTATAGATTAGATGTTGAAAAGCATCCACAGATTCCAACTCTTCATCAGTTGATTCAGGCTTCACTTTTGATAATGTATATTTCTGTGAGTCTATTGCTTGTACTTCTTCATTCTGCTCCAGAAAGTCTGTTTCTAGCATTTTTGATTTATTGGGTATACAATTAGTATCACTAAAGCAATCCTCAGTATAACGAGTTATCTTACTTATATCCATTTTTCGCTTTCTCTTTTTTTCTAGACCAACTTTAGAGTGAACTGGGGTTTTATCCACTGTGTCTTCATTAGTCATAAGAAACTGAATGAATTCCTTTTGGGGATCCCAGTTTGTATCATTTTCTGACCTAAATTCATCTGTACCTGAGGAGATTCCTGTTAATGTATTGACACAATCATCTTTTACCAATAAATCTTCCCTATCCTCACCCACCTCTACTTGATTTATTAAAGTGCTATCTGATTTTATACTACTCCCTACTGAATTCTGAATGTCACAACCAACTGAAGCAGAGGTAGGTAGTTTTTTAATGGAATGGGTAGGATTCTTAGCATGTGCTACATCTGATAACAAAAATAGAACTTGGTGTTGACTTGTTTTCTGTGGTGTAGAGGGCTGAAGCTCAGTTGCCACTTTCAAGGTTGAACAAGATTCTGTTGTTGGCTGATCCACAGGCTGTCCAGTAGTTAATGAAACACTGCCTTTATTCATATTCGAAGTCTTAGTTAAGGAGGAGTGCGAAACTGGTCCATTAACAGCAGCTCCTTTAGGCAAGATAAAGTTTTCACTAGAAACAGTAGGAGCACCAGCATGTATAAATAGAGTAGACTGGCCTCCACTTAAGGCTTTTTCAGATTTGTCCTTTGACAGTTCTTCAGGCAAAGTGAACGTACTGTTTTTCTGAAATGATGTTTGACTATCTTTTGGCGTATGAACTCCACTTTCTTTGTCTGAAATAAAATCGTTGTCATCCAGGAGTTCTTCTTTAGCACCAGAAATATCGGTGTTTATCTTCAAATCATCCATATTGTTGGCAAGCCCATTTAACACATTTACTCTAGAAAATGGAAAAAAAAAATTAAGATTTGCATGAAAAAAAATATTAGAATACAAGGAGAGTTGAAAATACACATTTTATTAGCTTTATTCAACTCTTTACACTGCAAATTGATAAAAATTTCCCAAGGATGAGAAAACACTTTTAAAAATGAAAAGACTTCAAAAGTGTCCCCCAAAATTAAACTTTTTACTTAGTGTTAGGCAACAACAACCAAATGTTTCATTATATACAAAATATATAGGGAAAAGCAACATAAACCCATAAAGACCTAAAAGAAAAAAAACCTCAAATTTTTGATATAAAGATTGCCAATAAAAGGAAAATAAACTTAAGCAGATTTACTAAGGACAATTACTCTAAAACAAAGACTAATATAAGGTGTAGAACACTGAAGAGTAGTATGTTTGGTCTCTAAATTTTTAGTCCTGGAGGAAGGTAAAGAAAATACTACTCAGTAAAGAATCTTATATAAATGTCCATATTTGTTATGGACAATAATTTATGGAAAGAACACTTTTTATTTAAAAGAAACATAAGATTATTTTGTTCTCAATGTAATTTATACTCTCCTAAAAAAAATCCTATCAATTTAAATAAACACTATTCACAGGGCTTCATTTATTCCTTATCAAAATTATTCTTAATTCTAAGTCCTAAAGTTAAAACCGATGAAATTTTATGTTACTTTAAATTTTCATAAGCCCAAATTATAGGTATTTCCTAGAGGCTATTATCCCATTTTGAGCTGACAGACTACTACAATGATGGAAAAATTTTTACTCTGAAACATCATAAATACATGTTATGCTTTCTAAGTTTACAGCATATAAACTATAGATAAGATTTTGCAAGGCATTTTTCAGAATATATTTGATCCTTATGGGAGAATATTTTAAGAGGAAAAGAGACTTGTGAAAGTTTCAGAGACATGCATTATCATGTGTATAATTACTCCCCCCCCCCCATTGTGCTGCACCCTGTTCTTATACTGCCTTTAGAAATGACCACAGTCTATAGGAACTGCTAGTCTCCTTAGAAGAATGACTATCTTTAAAGATGAAATTGTGATCTAGACACCTTCAGCTCTATAGAGCTCATATAACAGTTGGTTTAGGTGCTCAAGCAATAATCGTTGCCTGAAATGTTGACTGAAACCACAACTGCAAAAACAAAGTAAAAGCTCCTAAATAAAAATTGCTTTCTTCCAATGAAGTTTGCAGACCCCATTGAAATAATTAAAATTTCATAATGCCTATGACTTCTTCACTCAACAGTAGGCAGGTTTTCAAGATATCCAATAATACTCAGGTACAGTTTAAAGAATTTGTTACTTGGTAACCCTAATTAACTATGTGAAGTACTGGCTTAAAATTCCACATTTCATTTTCCTTCATACATAACAGTAATTAGCCTATTCATTCTCCAAATGTTTGTGAGTTCTTGCTATTTGCTAGGCAATACCCTAGTACTAGGAACACAGTAGTAAATCAGACAGACTACATGCTTTCACACCAAAAGTGAAGGCTTACATTTTTCTTTTGATGTATTCTTTCATTTGAGTAAGGAGTAACACTGTTCTGTGGCAGCAGGAACTTACAGTCCAGTATTTAGAAACTGAAACATTTTAAATAAATTCTATATTTCCATGTACCAATTGCATGCTGTATAGAATATTAAATTCAGTTCAATAAAGGTACTGTTTCTAATCACTCTCCTTATTCCACAATTTAGAACAAACACTTACAAATGACTTTATTCTTTCCACAAAATGTGTTCTTTTAAAGAACAAACATTACAAACGAATGTTACAAGTGTATTTCTCAAACATTATTGTTTATATCAACAATAACTTTTCCATTCCTCAGGATTTTAGAATTCTGTTTTGAGATTAGCAAACTCCCACAGTAATAAAAATAGACCTCCAATAAGATCATATTCAATGATATCACCCCAAAATGGTGCTAATGCAGCACCCAGCAGGAGTCTCCACATCACATACACAGAAGTTAAAAATGGGCAGCACATAAACATGTGTTAGGGAAGAGAGTGTAAATGTTAATGCAAAGAAGAAGCAAACATTAATGCTATACTGTTGCCAATTCCTGATTATTTCTCATTAAAGTAAAAAAGTCTAAAATATTCTAAAAGGAACAATGTCATAAATCAACATGGATAACAGGATTTTTTAGAAAGCTAGCCTGAATTTTTTATTCTCATAGATGCAGGCAAATATATGCTCAGTCAATTTGAAAGCCTATATTAGCTTTTCTCAACAGGAAGCAACGTTGCTAACGAAGTGGTAAATTCAGTGTTAATGAGTGGTTTCACTGTTACCACCTCAGAGGTAAAACCTTCCATGTTCCATGTTCCACCCATCTGTTCTGGTGTTAGAGGTTCAGAGATGGAACAGACGCTTCCCATTTAAAGCAACTTCATTGGTACCCCCTGAACAGCAGGGTGACAAAACTATGAGAATATTATGTCGGCTTGGAGACTGCATCCTCATTACAGAATGGTTTTATAAGAGCTTCCCTTAAGTTCACACTCTGAAGATACTTTTTTCAAAAATGTTTTTAAAAAAGTGTATAACATCTATTATCTATGAACACAACTAGTAAAAAGGACAAAACGTCAAGCTAAATGTTGTTAAAATATAAGACAATGTCTTTATTAAAATTTTTCGTCACACCTACATAATGAAGTATGGCTTACCTGTCCCCAAATTAATCAAACTAGAGAAAAACAGAGAAGACTATCAATAAGCTCAGTAAGGGCTCAGTAAGCAGTATTTTCACAATAAAAATTTTTTTCTAAGTATAAAAATGGTCTAAAAGGAACAATATTGTAAATCTGATATAGATAACAGGATTTTTAAAAAGCTAACCTCAAAAATACTTCTTAATTTTCAATATATACTTTGACTGAAAAAATGTTTCAAATATATTTCTCGTAATAGTATTCAAAAGCTAGAGGCATTGCACTGAGATACAATGAAGAATAATGGAGCATTCAAAATCTACACTGAATAATGGATCTAGAATTTTAGACAAAGAATTATTTTCCCACATTAAAAAATTGTTAAATGTCACCCAAGCAAAAAAAAAAGTCATCCAAGCAAGCAAACATGTGAACTATAGTCTAATTTTTCACATTGTCTCAAATATTTTTTAAACTACATCTATATAGTCAACTATATATAAGAGCCATCAATACAAATGTTAATATAATGAAGTAGCGAACATATTTGAAGGTAAGCACTATTATGCTTTAAAAAGGGAAATTAATGAAATAGACTAATGTTGTTACTTGAATTTCCTAAATTTCAATGAATTTGTTATTTTATTAGCATCTTTTCATAAAATGTTTAGCCATTACTATGTCCATCTCCATCTAATCATATAGTTCATAGAATCTTTCCTTCCTAACTGAATTTTAAAATGTTCTTTTAAAAAATTCACACACTTTATAAAAAGCTGCAAATGGAATTTTAAATCTACATAAAACATTTCAGTTTCTAGAAAACCATAATGAGTTCTACAGCTATAACTGCCTGTAGTTATATATACTCTGAGCATTAAAAAAAAGTACAAAGGTCAGATCTGTCTTCAACATGACAGATCATCACTTATATGCCTCAAGCTAGACTTATTGTCTCAGAAATCTCAAACATCAGTATTTTCGCAAACTATCAGCACTTGCTATAACACCCTCACTACACTACATCTTGAGGTTACTACAGAAGAAATGAGGTGATAATTGCATATTAACATAATTATTCTGTAATTCCTCTGAGCAAGCTTCCTAGGTCACTCAGTAATTCAGATTAGACACAACCTTCCTGTCATCAAATCTATGCTGTCCACTTTCTGTTCATGAATAATTCTTTTTTGATAGAAAATTAGCTTAATTTCATTCTTTTATGTACATTATTAATTGTATTTATTGCAAGTAGGTTAATATTTTGTGGGTACTTACTACATAATGCCAACCTTTGTCATGTAGTATACTTTCACATAAAATGATACATTTCCCCTCTCTATATTATTCATTAATAACTATATTACATGGCTATAAATAATTATGTTGCCCATTAGCTCAGTTATAGTTAGTATTTGTCAAATTTTCACGAATCTCTTTCACTTATATTATCCTTAACACATGACAACTTCAGTTAGTCATGCAAGATGGGTCAAGAAAAAACACAACTGTCATCATAATTAAAAAACAAATATTAATTAACTGAAATACATCTAAAATTAGTGCAGCATCTACTATATAAAATGTGCAAATATATATATATACACCTAAAGTTCCCCTGTGCTACAATACATGTGAAAATAGAATATACTAGAATACACTAGGTAACATTTCACCTTGACAGAATTCTAGTCTGTATGTCACACTCACAGGGGGACATTAAACATCTAGAACATTCACAATGATAGCTAGCTTTATTATTTTTCATAATAAAGTAAGGAGAAAATTTGGAGTGTTTACGCTAACAATTAGCCATTACAATTAACAATCTTTAAACATCTGAAGGATTGATGTGTAGAGAGAATACACAATTAATGTGAATCATAAATCTGTAAAATTCACCTTAAACTTGAGCAAAACTAGAAACAAGAACCATTTAACACTGAAGAGTTCTGTCTTACACTATAGTGAAATTAAATAGTTCAGCTACAGGTAGAGGGAATAAGGCACTGAAGATTTAAAAAAATGACTTTTTGAATTTATTTTTTTTATTAAAGTAACATGCTTATAACACTGAGCAAGATTCAGTGGTACAGATAACTTCCAAGGTTCTTTCTCCCATGTACTATGTATCAAATGTTCAGTGACCATGGTTTTTTATTTTTAAGCAACATTTAATATTCCTTGAAATGAACTAAAAATTGAAATAAAAATTATACTAATTACAAAAGAATTTTCTATATTTAAAGCTACCTGAAATAATTCTTTTGGCATTTGTGATTATGCTGAAAACTGATTCTGAACAATAAAAATAGTCCTGATGACTGATTAACTGAGGCCACAGAGATGTTTAATCATGACCATTTTATGGACAACTGAAGAGTTTTTCTGATTTCAAGTGGATTATTGGCTACACTAAGAAAAAAAAAAGTTAGAATTTGAACATCTAGAAAACAGAAAATGGGCAGAAAAACAAAATACATAGGGCTTATTATCATGCTTTCCTGTTAGTGGTAGCATGTAATACTGGCAGATTTAACATCTACCACCAAATTATACTAAACTTGTTTAAAAGTTTATTTCTGATGCCATTCATGTATTGGTCTCATTGTTTAATAGGATATTACAAATAGTAAGATACAAAATCATAAGGCCCTAAGAACAAAAAGTAGCTCTTACTGCAAAGTTCACTAAATATCAGATACAATTAAACACATCTCAAGCTGCTATCTAGTAAACAGAAACATGGAAATGCAGGAAGATCTGGAAGGAAGGTGCAGAGGCAGAGTTACAAAAGCATGAACTGGGAACAACCTGACACAACTACAGAATGAGAAGCAACAATAGTAGGAAAAACTGGGTATTTACTAATCAACTGTCAATTTCCCAATAAAGAAGTTGGACAAGGTAAGGCAAAGGCGAGCACTACATCACACTCACTATGAAATGACTGCTGATTACACTACTTAACTTCATACAGTTAGAATAATGATCATCTTGCTTTGCTGGATGGCTCACATGCAGAAAATGTTGATTTTATTTTTTAAGAAAGAATTGTTTTATTAATGTGAACTCTCTTAATGATAACTGTCACTCAACCTTTTCCCTCTAAAATACAATTATTTTGTAAGAAAAACATTCTAAGGTAAATCACTACTACAATGACATTCATTTAGGAAAGCAAATTTCAAATACAAGAACATAATAACTGCATTACAAATAAGTATAATCTGCTTGAGGGGGAGATTGACAAAAAAGTTTGAAATGAAAAATTACTAAAACATAACAAGTCTCAACATAGGAGCAGAAGAGCAGAGTGCATATAAATGATGAAATGAGGTTCCTCCAACCTAAAGACCTAAAAGACCTAAAAGACCATTTAATAATGGTCTTTTAAAAAAGTTGTGAGAAGAGCAGAGAAAAAAAGAAAGAAGAAAATGAACATAAATACTAAATGAAATGAACATAAATGAACTAAATGAAAAATAAATGAACTAAATGAAAAGAAGAAAATGAACATAAATACTAAATGAAAATGAACATAAATACTAAATCTACAAATTATATCATATAGAAATTATGGAAGAAAAACCAAAGAAATTTTAGAAATTAAAAAAAAAAAAAAATTGAAGACAGAAATCTTCAGATTACCAGGTATGATTGAGTGCTCAGCAGGATGAAGAAAAATATTGTCAGCTGATAAGCTTTGAGGAAATCTCAGAACTCTGAGAAAAAAAAGGGAGAATTCTACTCATGTTTGGAAAACAAAACAGAAACAAGAATTAAGACTACCTAACAAAGGATCAAGAATACAATCATATAAACATTAAAGTATGTGTTTTTGTGTTTATATTTAATGTTACAATAACAGCTTTATAGTAGTGTTTTTATCTCAAAAGTATATATTCTTTAAAGTTGTATGTGTACCTTTGTAATTTAATATACACTTTCAAATCATTCCCCCAGATATCAAACAATATGCATTATTCTTATAATTTGTTGCCAATATAATGAAAAGTTCAAAGATATTGCTCAATACAGAATTCTATCACCAGCTAACCTAACATTCAAGTATAACAACAAAATATAGACATTTTTGGACAAGCAGATTCCAGAAGTTTATCATACAAAAGTGAAATAATTACTCATGGAGATTTAAGGTATACGGGAAAATTAATCAAGGAAAAAGTAACAAACAAGAAGCAATAAATACTAGTCAGCAATTAAACCATTAAGTCAATTAAACTAGTAAATCATCAAGTAAATATAACAGCAGTTGATAACTGCCCAGATTCCTGTGAAATGAGACCTAAAAAGTAATTGCAAAGTAAATAGTATATGCAAACTAAGAACCCCAAAATATTTCCCCATGGAAGGTTGGAACAGTGAAAAACGATTAAAAGAAAATCTTTTTTACAAAAGTGTAAAAAAGTAACCAACTAAAATAGTGAAATAAGATATAACTGCAAATTTGAATTTTCTTAAATTGAAGAAATTTTGAATGATCCACTGAAAGCAAAAAGTAACAATGAAATAGGAAGAGATAAAAAGTAAGCAGAACATCTAAGCACATGAGTATTTACAATAAGTAAATACAAATCTATCATATATTAAGAAAAAAGCAATCATACTTGTTTTGCTTTTTACAAAAGGTTCTTAAAATGACAATGAAAAGATAAATTTACCATTTATTAACAAAAAGACATCTTCACTATCAGAAAAATCACAGATTTTAAGGCAAGGAGTACTAAATTTGCTAAAGAAAAAGATACATATTATATATTAATAAAGTATACAATCCACTAGTAATATATCAATATTCATGAATCTCTCTGTAAACAAAAAAATGGCTAGACAAATCACAAACTTTAACAAGTATTAGGAAAAATTGACAAACTGAGTTATATAAAGGAAGCTTTAAACACTTGTATCTGAAAAGTCAGCAGATCCAAGGGTATTTTCTTTCTCAACAACTCTTTCAAGATCAGGATTCTCTCATATAATAAAAACAAAAAACAAACAAATTCCCTAACAAATTCACAGCCTTCCCCTTCTCCACTGGTGTTCAAGCCAGTCACCTTGGAGTACTCTTTCTTATTCTTTTAGTCTAATTTCATATTCAAATCATGGAAAATTCTACTGCCAGTATGTTTGAAACACATTCATAATCCAATCACTTCCACTATATCCAGATCCAAAACTACATATAAAAAAAAATATATATATATATATATATATATATGCCCCTGTATTATTTCAATAACTTCCTAGATATGGTCTCAAGCAGTTAGTTACCCTAACAACCTACTGTTTATTGTCAACACAACAACCAGAGGGATTGTTTTAAAACTGCCCCTCAAAATCCATCAATGGATCCTTGAATTTTCTTCTTAAAGAAAAAAGTTAATATTAAAGGAAATTACCAATGAGGCCCACCAGCAAGCAGGAGTCTGGGGACCTCAGCTGTTGGGGCCCCTTTCCCAATTGGGAGTAAAGGTAGTAAGGAACCCCAGATGACCCTTGCAGAGAGCATGGGTGTAGGGTCTGGGTGGGGTCTTAGTCCCACCCACCAGCGGATGGCTGCACCAGACAGACATCTGCCAGCCCAGAGGGACGCGGCATGTTTTGGCCAAGGTCCTGGTCCTTCAGGTCTCCGGCCCCACGCCAAGAGGTACCAGTGAGGGGGAGGCAGGGGAAGGAGGATACACCTTCCATTTCATTCTGCAGGTAGTCCTTAGGAGGAGGAAGACGACAAATGTCCAGCCCACACATCTGAGGACACAAGAGATAGAAAATTGAGAGAACCAGTGCATGTAGACTGGAAAAAAACCATGGAGACAAGATGTTGCGGATTCACACCTACATGCTCATGGGGACTGGAGGAGCCAAAATCTCATTTTTGAGATGCCACCTAAGAGAGCAAGGGGTTCCCTACCCATTCCACAGGAGAGGAAGACCACAGAGTCGAGGCATATGCCTCACAGCAAAGCTGAGGGAGTGGAGATGATCTACAATAGCCATTCACAGATGCCTATACCCACAAAAAAACTTCATCAACAATGGCTGGGGGTGAGGCCACCTCAAACCAGACACAGAACTATAAGGTGAAGAAGTAGCAAAACAACAGAGAACAGAGTGGAGAAGACAGTCAGCAATGAGAAAACATGGACAGACCACAAATAAATATAAACTGGCTGCCCAAGACAAGGTTAAGACTGAAAATCTACAAGCATGGTTCACCATGTCGAAAGAACACAGTCCCTTACCCATTGAAAGGACAGTGCCACAGGAAAGAAAGACTAAATGGCCTCAACACAGATTAACAAACAACAAAGAGAGAGGGGTCTGAGTGAAGAGGGGGCGTCAGAGGGAGGGGGAGGTATTCAATAACCATTCACCAAGGTTTTTATTTAAAGAATAAAAATAAATTTAAAAAAAAAAGAAAAGAAATTTTGCAGTATCAATGAGAACCTATAAAGCCCAATAAAGAATCCTTCCAGCAGGTCTATGAAATCATTTCTTATCTTGTCCCCATTCACACACTCTGACCATAGTGGTTTTTGATTTCTTGGCCATGCGTTTGGTCATGTCAGCAATGACTATTCCCTAGCTAGAATGTTCTCCGTCTCCTAGATACTCTTACAGCAAACACCCTCCTGTAAGTCTCTGATTCAACCATTAACTTTTGAATAACTACCACCTCATGAAACTTCACATAAAGATCACATCCCAAATTCACTTACCTTCTCTACCATGCTAGCATTCTCAAAAATACTTACATTAAATAATCCCCTTTACCTCATAACACCACTTTCTAAGACTTCAGGTAATTTAATTATTTATTATGATTGCTGTTTGTGCATTACTCCTCTAGACTAAATTTCAAGAGCACAACTCTTTGTGTTAACTGAATAACTGAAGGTTCTAAAATAGTACTGCCACCCATAATTTTGGTATTTTGTACTACTTTAGTGTATAAAAACTAGGGAATATAAAAAGGCACTGAGAATATAAGATTTCTTTAAGGAAAAGGACATAGCAGCAAAATAAACACTACAGAAAACCCTATAGTTGCAGTTCACTGAAAAACAACTCAAAGCAAGATCCTGGTGTTTATCACATTTTACCATTTCCCTCTCCATATGTCCTTTTCCTCTCTTATTTCTCTCTCATGCTTCCCAATTTTAAAAAAACTCAGAAATAAGATTATCAAATGTGACATGTATGAAACTCGAATTTAAAAAGTGAAGTCAGAGTCATTCATAAAGGGTCACATTGATTTAGCTGTTAAGACTAGCTTTGTTAAAGATGTTTACATGGCAATCATTTTCTCCTGAATGAATTCAATCTACAGTGCAAAGATTTTGAAGAAACTGGATTTAGAATACATACACAATATATAGCTACTGGTATTTACTTTCATTTGTGACAAAGTCATAAATGCCAATTTAAAAATGTCACATTTTCAAAATTATTGTAGAAGATATGCAAAGTAAAGTTTGAAGACCACAGACCAAATATACAAAGACCTTGACATACAAGAAATACGTATTCTAATCTCAAAACATAAGTGCAACATTTATAAAACCTGTTTATGAGACAGCAAAATTTCTATTTACAGAAATTATGTAGATTATATTCTCATCATGCATCAAATTGAAAAGTTAGATATGATTAAAGAGCTAAATAAAAGAAAAAGGTTAAAACTCAGGCTAAGAATTTTCTAAATCTGACAAAACATCAAACCATGGTTTTTGGAAGCATTAGAATACTAAGATGAATAAATAAAAAGAAAACTAAACTAGATACAGCATAGTAAAACTGATGACAATGAACAACAATTAAAAGTAGCAACTGATAAAGAACATACACAAAAAAGACAACAGACTGAAAAAGAAAAAACAGCTTCTTTTATCTAAGAACTAATCTGATGCTCTCAGCTGAATCATATTGCCATATTGAAAATAAAACTACATCACAGACTATCTACTTCAGACAAGGTCCTTGTCTACTAAGCATCTCCTTTTTTAACTAAATGAGTGATTACTGGATTGGGTTGTTTTGTTTTTGGGCAATTACAAGTTTATCCCAACTTCAATCTACCTTCTCTACAGGTGAAATTTATTAAGATGGTCAATCTTGAGATGAGGGAACACAAAATACAACATACCAAAATATATGGAATGCACTAAATTAAGCAGAGGGAAATTTGTAGCTAAATCCCTGCATTTTAAAAGAAAGATCTTAAATCAATAAAGTTTTCACCTTGATAACTAAAATAGAAGAGCCAACTAAATCTAAGGTCAGCAGAAGGAAGGAAATAATAAACACAAACCAGAGGTAAGAAAGTATAAACAGAATCAACTGTGCAAAAAGTTTGCACTACTGAAAATAATCAATACAATCAACAAAGGTATTAATTGTGGAAGAAAGGACAAAAAAAAGTGGTATTAGTAACTAACATATAGGAAGGAAAGTAGCAACATTATTACGAATCAGCAGACATTATTCTTAGAGAAAGGGTATGTTTTATGTTCCCTAAGGAAGGGTGTTGCAGTCTATAGCAACTGTTCCAAAAGCACAGCAACAATCCCAAGTGTCCATAGAACTCTGTTAGGAGATCTTTAAAAACCACAACTAATTTCATACCGTTGCCACAATTTTACTTGCCATTATCACTGCCATTCTCTTTCAAGTGTAAAATGGAGTTTCACAAAGTCAACATGACTTGTGATATTCCAGTAGATTTAAGCAGATGCAGGAATGAAAATCAAGCTGCCTTCCAATAAGCTAGACATTAAAGGCACTGTCAAAATGTTACTCTTCTCACTAAACTTTGTTTTATAAGCATATGTTCCTCCAAATTATGCTAACATTTAATGGAATATTTTTGTTTACCCCACACCTCCCCCAAAATTACCTCAACTAAAACATCAATTTTTCCAAAGGTGAGAAACAATATTATAATCAAATAAAAGTTCTTTGTAAAAACTGAAGAAAATAGTCTGAGATTCATGGGTCCAAACATGGAAAGAATAATGCCACATTCCTGATTTGGAAGAGTTAACTATCACAAAGATGTCAAGTCTCTTGCACATTAATACATTCAATTTTTATTAATTTAATAAAACATGACAAAAATCTATATGGATGTACAAAAAGTCAACACAACAAGATGTGAAGACATGCCTTTTAAAGTCTTGCACCAGATTGAAAAGTTAGATACAATTAAAGAGCTAAATAAAAAAACCACAAAGCTGGGTGCAGTGGCACGTGCCTGTAATCCAAGCTATCTGGGAGGCTGAGGCTAGGAATCATTTGAGTCTGTGGATTCAACTACCCTGGGGAGGGTAGGTGGGGGGGGGGGGTGGAGAAAAAAATGGGACAGAAGTGCTATTTTAACAGATATTAAATGTAAACTGCTTTAAAGTCATGAAAATTAAATGTGGTACTGGTACAAGGTCAAATAAACAATGGAGAGAACAAAAACAGTGCCAAGCAGCAGATGCGTATGTGTATGCACACGCACATGTATGGTCATGTACCTTATGAATAAGGTGATAGTACAGAGCAGAGGGGAGACAATCTTTTCAATAAATGGTGCTGCATAAAATATATATGCACATGGGAAAAAAGAAAGGTGATCACTATTAATTCACATAATAAACAATTACTTCTAGGTAGAATGCAGATCTAAATGTATAATACAAGGTAGTCAGTTCTAGGTAGAAAGGAAAAAACTTTATTATTATAAAGTTTCTAAGATAGTATCAACTTCAGATTAGGTTAACTGCTATGTATTGTAGGATGCAGTAGCATCCCTATGCAACCCAGAAGATGTAGAGTACTCCCATGAAGTTGCAAAACTGAAAATGGCCCCAAATATTGCTAAATATCCCATCCAGAGGATGGAAGATATAGTGACAGAAGAACTGCCACTTGTTGAGATGATTTTAGAAAATAGCATAAGAGAATATCTTTATATCTGTGGAGTAGGTAAAGATTTAAAGGGAGTTCCATCAGGGGAAGCCGGGCACCATGGCTCGTGCTTGTAAGCTTCAGCCTATGAAGCGACAGGGGCTAGGGATCACAGTTCGAGTCCCGCCTGGGGCCTGTAGCGAAACCTAGTTCCAAAAAAATAACTAGGCATGGTGGCACGCACCTGTAATCTCAGCTACCTGGGAAGCTGAGGCTGGGAATTGTTTGAGTCTGTGGAACCACAGGCAACGAGAGCCTGTGGTTCCACAGGCAAAAATAGGAAGACCTAGTCTAAAAAAAAAAAGATATAAACAAGAAAAAAGAATATATGACTTGAAGATCAGCATTTCACAAGGAAAAAAAGTCAGAAAGTGTAGGAATAACATAATTTCATCTAGAATGCCAGCTAAATGATACTATGTAAGACATGGAAAGATAGCTGCTGCTTTTCCATGTGAGTCTTTTTGTGGTGAAAGGAGCTCAAATCATACTGCACCTCTTCCCACCCTCTATCCAGACACTGGAGAGGGTAGTGCATACAGCAAGTAAGTTTGGAAAATACGGACATTCTTCCACACAACAACTGGAAACAGAAATCTGAAGCCAAACCTAGAAAGCAGGTAAGACATCAGCAAGGACTGACACTAAAGGCTACAAGTCAACTAAGGAACCAGGGGTGGAGAGTGAAATACCCCTATACCCTTGCTTTTAGGGACACTTGAAACATCGAAAAGTCTTTACAAGTACTAGGCACAGCACTTGTCCAAGATAGTTAATGTTACCTTGAGCCTAACTACCCTGAAATAGGCAGCTAGAGTTCAAGACTTGATCATAGGTCCTTATACTGGAAATTCTTGTGAATGGAATAAGTACCATCTGTGTCCCCCTTACATGAAGAGTTCATCTCTATAACTGGCCTTTGTTATGCATAATATCCATTTCACCCCCTATGGTTCTTACTTCCTCTAGTAAAGAATGTAAAGCACCTAGATTCTTAGTAGCATTTCAAGAGAATGCTCTGTTACCTGAAGTTGTAAAGAACAGATGTGGTAGCAGACTCACTTTTGGGGACACATACCACAGAAAGAATTGATGGGAGGTGAGCAAGGGAAGGGAAAGACTGAGCCCACAGATCCTGAAAACATGTGACCCTCATTCAACTGTGACTGATACTAGAACTGAAGTTGGTTCATTGCCCCAATATGAATGAAGTCCCCAGACTGCCTACTCTTGCATGAACCACAGGGGAAAATGTGGGTTGAACAATCTGAAGGCACATGCTAGACCACAGATGAGGGATCAGTGTTAGCCTGAGGTTTCTGGGAAAGCTCCAAATGATAGTCTGGCCTGGAAAGGATCTATACCAAGAAACACAGTCATGAAACTCCAAAGAGTTCATGACAAAGAAAGAACACTGAAGGTGGCCAGGTGAGAAAAAAAAGTATGTAACCTATAAATGTTCCCTACCTGACTTACATCTGATTTCTCTGAGGAAATTCACAGAAAGGAAAGGAATGATGTATTCAGAATACTTAAAAACAGCAAGCCAAGAACACAGTATCAGGCAACTTTCCTTCAGATATGAGGGAGAAATAAAAGCTGAAGGAACTTGCAAACACCAAGCCTCCACTATAAGGAATGTTTGAAAGGAGCTCTCACATCTAAAATGAAGAAAACAATCACAAGAAGCTGAACAACATAATAGACAGAGCCAGAAAACTCAGGACAAAACAGCAATGGCAAATCATTCAATATCAACAATCATCCTCAATGTAAATGAATTGACTCACCAATCAAAGGAAGAGAATGGCTGGCTGAATTAGGAAAAAAACTTTGTTGTTCCCAGAAGACCCAACTGAGCTCCAAAGACAAACATAAGATCCAAGTAAAGGGTTGGAAAACAATCCTACAAACAAGGGAAGCCAAAAACAGGCAGGGACAGCCATATTTATATAATATGTCAGATAAAACACTATGTCAGATAAAACTGATTCCAGTTTTAAAATGTTAACAAAAGAGAGGGGTGGACATTTTATAATTATTATAATGATAGGACAACGTATCAGGAAACTATAATATTCATCAATATATATGTACCAAACAAAAGAGTATTAAAATATTATCAAATCTGGAAGGAGATATTGACAGCAACACAACAATGGCAGGGGACTTCAACATTCCACTTTCATCGCAGATAGATCAACCAAACAGAAACTAAACAAGGAAAGAGCTGCCTTTAAAAATGAATCAGACCACATGAGCTGAACATTCATTCATAGAGCAGCAGAAAACACATTCTTCTCTAGTGCATATGAAATATTAATTATCTGGGAGAGAACACATCTTTGGTCATAAACTCAGAGACAAATAAACTCAAACTCTGAAATCATATCAAATATCCTGCTGATCATAATGGTAACAACGTAGAAATCAACCACAAAAAGGTAGCTGTGGAGGATGAAAAAAATACCACTAACCACTGAGTCATGAGGAAATTGAAAAAAAATTTAAAACACCTGCTGAAAAATAACTATACAGACCCACCAGACTCTATGGGAAACAGCAAAAGCAGTACTAAGATAGGAAGTATGTAGCAACAAGCACACATCAAAAAAGGAGAAAGAGCTCAAATAATGTTATCTCTCATCTTTAAAAAGGAAAAGAAGAACAAGTAAAAGCAAATGCCAGCCAAAGAAATGAAATAATAAAAATTAGAGCAGAAATAAAATACAATAGAAAAGACTCCAAATGATCACTGAATACATGCTGTTTCTTTGAAAACATAAATTAATAGACAAAGCTCTAACTAAGCTCACAAAGAACAATAAGAAAACTCTAAACCGAACCAGAAGTGAAAGAGAAGTTATAGCAGATACCTCAGAAATACAGAATTTAAGAATTTACTATGAACATTCATCTGCAACTAAACTGAACTAGAAGAAATGGACAAATTATTGAAAATTTGCGAGACTAAATCAGAAAGAAATAGAAAACCTGAGAGATCAATTGTAAGCAATAAAGTGAAACAATAAGTCTCCCCAAAATATAAAACCCCAGAACCAGACTGTTTCACTACTACTACCACACCTTCAAAGATGAATACCTATCTTACTGAAACTTCTCCAAAACCTGAGAAAGAGAACTCTTCCAGACACATTTTCTGAAGCCAAAATTACCCTAATATCAAAATCAGACAAAGATCACATGTGAAAAAATGAAAACTACAGGACAATTTCCCTGAGGAACATAGCTGTAAAATCTTCAACAAAACCTTAAAAGTAAACTCAGCAATGCATTAAAAAGATCACATGGGATTTAGTCTCAGGATACAAAGACGTTTCAACACTTGAAAAACAATCAGTATAATTTACCACATCACAAAAAATATATGAACACATCAGTAGATATAGAGACATCATCTAATGAGTCAACATCTAGTTTATAATTAAAAACCTTCAGAAAACGGGAATAGAAAGAACCTATCAACCCAAAAAGGTCTACCTATGCCAATTTCACAGCTGGAATCATACTCAATGGTGAGAAGCCAAAAGCTTTGTCACTAATTTTACGTACAAGCAAAGATTCCATGTTCACCATTACTATTCAACAGTACTGGAAGTCCTATAGCTGTTAATCAAGACAAAGTTTTAAAGAGAATCCAAATTGTGAAAGAAATAAATTATCAGTACTTGCAGATGTACCCTACGTACTCCAATAAAAAACACTTAGAAATAATAAATCAATACAGTAAATGATGGGCTACAAAATTAATATGCCAAAATCAGTTGTTTTCCTACATGCAAACATGAATTAGAAGGAAAATAAGAAAAACAATCCCATTTTCAATCTGACAGCAAAAAGAATTAAATATGCAGGAATAAACAGCAAAAAAAGTGAAAGACCTGTAGAATAAAAACTAGAGTATAATTACAAGATAGAAAAATGGAATGATATTTCCTGGCCTTGGATTGTGAGAATAAATATTATTGAACTAGTCTGACTCAAAGCAATACAAAAATTCAATGTACTCCATGCCAAAGTTTCAATGGTACTTGAAAGAAAACGAACAAATATAACTGAAATTTATATGAAACCACTAAAGACACCAAATATCCAAAACAATCTTAATCAGTAAGAAAATGAACAAAGGTATTATACTCCCAGATTTCAAACAATATGGCAGAAGACACAATAGTAATAATAAAAGTGTGGTAGCAGTATAAAAATACACACACATCAATATAAAATTGAGAGCCAAAAACTATACCTACACTTATATGAATACTTATAGACCATTATGTCATATCATGTAGGAAAATTAACTCACGAGGCATAGGCAAAACACTCCATGACATGGCTTCAGGAACACATCTGGGATATCTACCTCAACAGCAAAAGACATAAGCAGATATAAACAAGACTAAACTGAAAGGCTCTGCACAGTCAAAGAAGCTAGCATTAAATGAAAAGATACACTACCAAATGGGAAAAAATATACACATCTTACATATAATGAGGCTAGTATATAAGACTACAAAGAACTCAAACAACAAAAAGCAAATAACTCTAACCAAAAAATGAACAGAAGACATACACAGTTACTTTTCTAAGAAAAACAGGCACACGAAAGGATGTTGTCACATATCATCAGGGCAATGCAAATCAAAATCACAGTGAGATACTACCTACACCTGTGAGATTGACTCATATCAAAAAGATCAGAAACAAGAAAGGTGTTCCTTGGCGAGGATGTAAAGAAAAAGAAACTCTTGTACACTTTGGTGGAAACGAAGACTGATCCAGTCCCCATATAAAGCAGGAAGGTTTCTAGAAATGATTAAAATAAATGTATAACAGAGGATTCAGCAAATCCCACACCTAGCTATCTACCTGAAAAACACAAACACATTTACTGGAGGACATATATATATATATATATATATATATATATATATATATATATATATATACATCGATGGTCATTTCAGAAAACATTTTGGAAAATAGCATCAGTTTTCTTCAAAAAAAAAAAAGAAAAAGACTTATTAACTGAACCAGTAATCCCATTTCTAGGTTTCTATTCCAAAAAATGTGAATTAACTCGAAGAGTTATATGCACCACAGTATTTACTGCAATACTATTTCCAATAGCTAAAGTATGGAAACAACCTGTGTCCTTTGATAGACTGGAGAAAGATTTATATACATGCATACACACATACAGTGGAATAGCATTCAGTTATAAAAAATGAATTCTGCCATTTTCCATTCATGGAATTATGTAAAGAAAAATATGTCAAAGAAGACAAAAACCAGATGATTTCATCTATATGTGCAATGTAAGGAAACAAAGCAGATGAAGGGACAAAAACAAAATAAATAAACCAGTGGACATCAACAACAGGATTGAAGTTATCAGAAGGATAGATTTGGAGGGACAGGAGTAAAGGGGATTGAGGACCTAACACATGGTGGTGTGTTCAATAAAAAAAAAAAGAGAATAACAATAAATAAATGAAAAAGTAAACAAGACAGTGATTATGAAGATGAGCAATAATAAATTGACCACATTAAAACTGAGATTTTCCTTTCATCCTTTTTACCATTATCGGGTTAAAAATCAAGCCAAAGTGCAATATACTTTTCTAACAAATGGCTTTTATATAAAATCTATCAAAAACAAAGGAAAAAGTAGAAACTCACATAAGAAATAAGAGAATTTATTTTTACAAAAAAATGTAAGTATATACAAAAAAACATATATATACAAAAAATAAATCAGTGAGACAGAAAAGTTCAATAGTAATGATTAAGAACAAAAGATAGGGAGAAAGAAGGAAAAACAGCACTGCCTTATCTACAATCAGGAAAAGGTAATATCCAGAAGGGCTAAAATCAAAAAAGCTATGGGGTAGACTTTGAAAGTAATTGTTATAGTATCTTCTAAACATGAACATATATACACACCTATAAACAAATTCTTCTATTATATTCCTGGTGTATAATGTTTATATGGATAAATGTTGCACACATGTTACAATCAATATGTACCAGAATGTTTATGAATGCATCTACTCAATCTAAACCCCAACAGTGAAAAAACTGTGATCGGACAGTATAGGTGAGCTACCACTACATCTGAAAACATCCATAAATCCCCCTAATATAATTTCAAGCAAAATAAGCAGACAGAACAGTAGTACTATGTAATTCTGCGTAGACCCAAAAATCAGTTCAATATAGCTATATTTTTTGAAGCTAGGCTTCCGCAAACAGGAATCCAAGGACTAGGAAAGGTGATTAAAAAAGGATATTACGGTGATTCTGAGTTGCTGACTGTATTTCTATTTCTTATTTGTAGTGGTGGTGGAGCATGTGCTTTGATAGTTAAGCTATATTTGCATTTTGTGCCCATCCCACATTTCAATGTTAAAAAACATAGAGCACTTATTTTTTCCTCTGCTATGAATACAACCAAAAAAACCAATTGTACAAATATGTCAAATCATGATATTAAATATCAACTACTTAGGAATAAACAATAATTTTCCACATCCTATATTCAATAAAATAGGACAAATAAAATACCTTAAAAGGTATTTGTAAAGGATTAATGTAGAATATAAATGATGCTTGAAATAAATAAGATTTCAATCTGAGTTGGGCATGGTAGCACGTGACTGTAAACAGCTATGGAGTCGCAGCTGGGCATTGGGTTCTAGCGGTTCAAGACCTGCCTAGGAAAACATAGTGAGACCTTGTCCCAAAAAAAAAAACTGGTGTGCTGGCGCACACCTGTAATCCCAGCTACCTGAGAAGCGGAAGCTGGGGATTGCTTGAGTCTGTGCTAACACGGGCAACATGAGCCTACAGTTCCATGGGTAAAAATAGTAAGACCTAGTCACAAAAAAAAAAAAAAAAGATTTCAATCTATCTATCTATATCTATACCTATAAATATATATGCTTCCCTCCCCAAACTAAGCTTTGCTTTATATTTTCATATCACATTTGATTTCTAATAAAACTCATTTTATTTGCAAAACAAGAATCAAACATTTATAAAATTAATTTGCTTAATATTAAATAGATGCCCTCTGAATTTAATCATGTATGAGAACAGCCAAAAGTTAACAGTAAGGAATTTGATTCACTATGAAGCCAAGCAGTGCCACCAAGTGGTAGCAAATTCTTTTTTCCAAAATTCTACACCCAAGACCAAAAAAAGAAAATGTTGTACTGAAATGGAAAATTCAGTACTATAAAGTAAATAAAACTGAGAATTATTTTGGTACAAACATTTGAAAACAAACAAGGTGTCAATTTTTTTTGAAAAAAGATTTTATTACTATGAGGGAGTTATGCTATCAATGTTTTACTGCGATAGAATTATGGTATCAAAGTTAAATTTTTCTCAGAAAGCACAGAACCATAAATATAATGCTGGAGTATTTATTTTTTTATTGGCTGCTGTTAAAATTTCCTATTTCCTTGAAAGATTTAAACTACTTTAGAAATTAATAAAAGATACACAGCAAAAAGACTTGGAATGTTTTCACAACAATAAGTTGCCCCTGTTAAGAGTAAGAAGGATAAAAATAAAACCTTTTGCTTGATTAGTTAGGAATGATAGAACAAAAGAACTACAGACCAGTCAACTTAAATACAGAACTTGACTATTTCACAGATCCTTATGCCTGTGTCCATATTTCTGCCTTTTTTATAAGGACACCAATCATAACTTGATCAGGGCCCACCCTAGTGACCTAACACAAACTTGATTAACTATGTAAGAGCCTATCTCCATTTAAGATTCAATTCCAAAATACTGGGGATTAGGACTTCAATGAATCTGGGGCAAGAAAAGGAAGAAGTGATATTTCCCTTCTATACCTGAATATATTTGATGACTGTGTTTTTCTTTCCTAAAAAGATAAATGGCTTTTAGAAGCTGTTAAATGATAGAATTGTGACATTAGAGTTTGTTAAAAGGAATGCCATTGGTTTTCATCCCTTTTCTAACATACATCAAAAAACCCAAGGAATTTTCTGAGGATGAGAGCCATAAAGTGTCTTTTAGATTTCCCCCTAAAGATGGAGGTCAGCTATAAAGAGAACTAAGGTTAGTAATAGAAGGTATTAGATGTTTGAAGTCTCCTTCCAGGAAACTGGAGGATGGACCAGTCGCCAGTGGAGTGGTCCATGAGTTGATCCAACATGGTTATGTAATGAGGCCTTCATGAAAACTAGAAAGGACAAAGTTTGAAGAGTCCCTGAGTTGGTGAACATGTGATTCCATAAGCGTTAAAGCTCAGAGAAGGTATGGAAGCTTTGGGCCCTTTTCTCTCTACCTCACCTTATGCATCTGTCTCTTCCATCCTGCTGTCCCTGAGTTATAGTCTTTAATAGTAAAATTTATTCTGAAGTATAAATGGGGCTTCTTGAGTTCTGTGTGCAGCTCTATCAAGTTAACTGAAGCAATGGGAAGAGTCATAGGGATCTCTGATGCATAATCAGTTGGCAAGAAGTATGGGTGACATTGTGAATTTAGTATTAGCATAAAAAGGGTATGGGAAGGGGATGGAGGAAGGAGGCAAGTCTTATAGTATTAAACACCCAACACTGTCCCTCCTCTCATCCCACTCTAATCATAATGGCCTTGCTATTCCTTGATCAGGACCCAGGTACTCTTGACCTTAAAATTCATTCCCTGGAATTCTTCCTCCAAATATTTTTACAGATCACTTCCTTCAGTTCCCATTAGCTCCTCAGTTTTTCTTGACCACCTTAAGTAAATCACCACACTTAGTCACTCTTTTCCCTCAAGCTGGTTTTATCACAGCACTTGATACATGATATATCATACATTTATTTGATTATTTCTCCCATTAAAAAGTAACTTTCTTTTCCCCCATATTGTTAATCTGTTTATTATTAAATAATTTATATGTATATATATTTCACATCTTTGTTTTCCCCAGGGACCACTCACCACCTTCCCTCCCTGACCATTCTCTTCCCTCCCCCTCCCCCGAGTTGTGTACTTTAGTTTGGTTGTTAGCATGTTTTGCTTGTTTTTCCTATATTCCATGCATTAGTGAAAACATTTGGTTTCTGTCTTTATTTCTGACTTGTGTTTGCTAATATTATTTCTTCTAGGTATATCCATGTTATCACAAATTTGTGAAAGTTGTCATTTTTAATTGATGAGTAATATATTCCACTGCGCATATATACAACATCTTTTTCATCTAAAAAGTAACTTTCTTTTGGGCGGAGACTAAAATCTTGTTCACTGATGCACTCCTGGCAGCTAAAACAGTATCTAGTGTGACTCCTTTATTGTGTACCATCATGAATAGAAATTTCTTAATTAACACATCTCCATATTCTAACTGGATGTACCAGTTCCTCTCTAAACAGGCCTTTACACCAAGGCAGTGATCGTTTCACAAGACAACTTATATAAGACAGCAGAGATTACCAAGTTTGTTTCCAGATGGCAATAAAGTGAGTCACACAAATTATTTCGTTTCCCAGTGCAGATAAAGGTTATATTTACATTATACTGTAGTCTATTAAACATAGCATAAAGATAGCAGACCATCTAAAATGCAATGTACAAATCTAAATTAAATGTGATGCAGAAACATGAAATGAACACATACTACTGTAAAAACAGTGTTGATACTTGCTCTAAACAGATTTGCTATAAATTAACTATGTCTATATTAACCTAGATGAGATGGACAAACTCCTACAAATTTACACATTAGAAAAAAGGACTCAAAAAGAAATAGAAAATATCTAAACTTTTAAAAACATGAAAGTCCAAGACTAGTCAATCTTCCAATTATGTAAAAACGAATAAACATCATTCCTTCTGAAATTCACCCACATTTACTAATGCATTCTATAAGGTCAGTATAATCACTGATGTCAAAGTCATCATCAAAAAAAAAAAAAAAAAAGGGCAAAAAACCTTGCCTATCTATATTCCTTATTAATAACAGAGATGCAAAAATCTTGAGGAAAAAAAAAAAACAAACTAGCCTAAGTCCAGAGCCTAGTAAAATGATTATACACCTTGATCCACTAGAATTTGTTCCAGGAAGCTGAGGGTAGTTTTATACAAGAAAATCAAATAACATATATAATCCAGTTATGGATAGAATGAAGGACAAAAACCAAGTGAGCACCTCAATAAACATAGAAAATGGACCTGACAAAATTCTATATCCTTTCATTATTAAAAACAATAAAATATGAATATAAAGTTCCTCAACCCAAAAAAGAGACTGTATGATTAAAAAAACACAGCTAACATCCGAAATACTGAAAGAGTTCTCTTAAGATTGGCAGAAAGATAAGGATGTCTGCTCTCACTACTTCTATTCAACATTGTAGTCAAGAAAAAGAAACAAAGCCGGGCTGGTAAAGCTTGCCAGTTGTCCAAGCGCTGGGAGGCAAGAGGCTTGAGACTGCTTGAGTTTGTGGGTTCAAGAATACCCCGGGCAACATAGTGAGACCTAGTCTTGAAAAAGCAGCTGGGCACCGTGGCGGGCGCCTGTAATCACAGCTACCTGAGACACTGAGGCTGGGGATCACTTAAGTCCGCGGTATCCAGGCAACATAGCAATACTAGTCTCAAAAAAAAAAAAAAAAAGATGAAATAAAGCATCCAGGAGAAAAGAGTTAACTCTATCTGTAGTTGACATTGTTTTATATATAGAAAACACTAAATAATCTATACCACAGAAAGCATTAGAGCTAGTAGAAATATTTGGCAAAATTGCAGGATACAAACCACTCTGGAAAAGTCAGTTGCAATGAAAAATCTTGAATGTGAAGAAGCTGGGTGGTGATTAGGGGGTAGAATATTGGTGGGAGGGCCACATCTAATGGGAAAATATCTATACAAAGGTGACCAAATATATAAGAAAAAAAAAAATCCGGGGCTTATGATTCCACTCCTAGGAATCTATCCGAAGAATACAAAAACATTAACCTAAAAGGAAATCTACACTGCTATGCTTACTGCTGCCTATAAACTCTTAAAAAAGAAGAGCGTATGGGGTGGGCGGGAGGTCTGGTGGGGCTGACATTTATGACGTAGGATTAAAAAAAAATGAACTACTCAGCAGAAAACAATATACAATTTCTCATGAAAAAGAAAGGACAGCTTAGAAGACAAGTCACAGAGGAGAGACCATCAAACCCAGGCCTTGAAAGCAAATCATTTTTCCAGAGGTATGTCTTACATCTCTGGAGCAAGTGGCACCCTTTTACTTTTCATTTTCTCTCTTTTAGAATTGGAATGTTTGTAACTATTACCCTGTGCCTCTCTGACCATCATTGCGGTGCAGAAAACAGATTTTTTTTTTTAGTTTCACTGATCCACAGGTAGAGAAGAATTATGTGAAAATTAATATCTGCCTCTCACATCTAATTCAGACAATTTAGATGATAAAGGTTAGGATTCTTGAGTTGACAAGACTTACAACAACTTTAAGCTGTTACAACAATTCTACACTACTCTGTTCTAGGCTTTGTGTTGCATGATATAAATAAAATTTAAAGAGGAAAAAAAAAAGAGCAAATGGAAGGGTTCACATTTTCCAAACTGAAACTTACTACAAAGCTACAGTAATAAAAATAATATACTGATTACATAAGAACATACCAATGGAACAGGAATGAAAGAACAGAAATAAATTTATAGGTGAATACTAATAAGAGCAGTGAATGAGAAAAAAATTTTCTCTTTAACAAATGATACTGCATGCAATAGGTTTCACTAATATATGAGATATAGTGAAAAAATAAACAAAAGCCTTGAGGAAAAGTCAAAACAAGCTAAGCACCAAACTGAAGCTCACAACTTTGGGCAGGAGGGAAAGGGGGAGTAGGAGAAGGGGGGAGGTAAGTCCCTGAGATTACAATGATGTGAAATTTATATATAAATAAATTTTTAAAAAAGATACCGGAATAACTGGATATCCACAACTATGTACATAAATTAAAGACCTAAATACTCTTAAGAGCTAAGACCATAAAATTCTTAAAAAAAAAAAAATCAGAGTAAAATCTTCATGACCTTTGATTTGGTATTAAATTTTTAGATCGGATAACAAAAGCAGTTAAAAACTGAATTTCATCAAAATTAAAAACTTCTGTGCATCCAAGGGCATTTTTAAAAATATTAAGACAACTTCCAGAATGTGAGAAAATATCTGTATGTTATTTTTACCTGGTAAGGTAGACTCCTACCTGTAGTCTCCAGGACATATAAAGAACTCATGCTGGGCACAGTGGTGCGCGCCTGGAGACATATAAAGTAGTTTCCAGGACATATAAAGAACTCACAGCTACCTGGGATGTTGAGGCTAGGAATCACTTGAGTTCACTGGTTCGCGACAACCCAGGCAACATAGCAAGACCTAGCCTCTCAAAGAGAAAAAAAACAAAAAAACAAACAAAAAAAAAAAAACAAAAAACCTCCTATAACACAGAAAAAATAAGTTTTTAAATAGGCAAAATGCCGGGCACGGTGGCTCGTGCCTGTAAGCTTCCGTCTATGAAGTGGCCAGGGCTAGGGATCGCGGTTCGAGTCCCGCTTGGGGCCCATAGTGGGACCTAGTTCCAAAAAAATAGCTGGGCGTAGTGGCGCATGCCTGTAATCTCAGCTACCTGGGAAGCTGAGGCTGGGGATTGCTTGAGTCTGTGGTACCCTGGGCAAGGTGAGCCTGCGGTTCCACAGGCAAAAATTGCGAGACCTAGTCTCAAAAAAAACAAAACAAAAACTTGAATAGACATTTCTTCAAAGGACACTGACAAATGGTCATGAAATATATAAGTAGATAATTAACTTTACCAGCTCTTAAATGTAAATCAGTAAGCTACCACTTCATATGCAATAGCATGCCCAATAAGTTTAAAAAAACAGACAGTTGGAGATAGAATCAAAATTCATGTACACTTTTGTGGGAATATAAATGGTGTAGTTGCTACTGAAAATAGTTTGACAGTTCATCTAAAAGTTAAAAACAGAATTAGCAAATGATCGAAATTCTACTAATCTGTGTGTGTGTAGTCCAATGAAAACAGGTATCCCAACAAAAATACAGAAATGTGCCAGCAGTACTATTGGCAATACCTAAAGGTGTATAAACAATTCAAACACCCAATCACAAATGGGCAAATAAAGAAGTAGCCAGACAGGGAATATTATTCATTCATAAAAGGAATAAAATATGCTACAAGGTAAGTCTCAAAAACACTATGTTAGAAGCCAGGCATAAGAAGTTAATGATACTGTTTGATCCCATTTATATGAAAGATCTAGATTAGATCAATTCATTGAGATAAAAAGTAAATTTTTGGTGCCAGCAGCTAAGAAGAGGGAGAACTAAGGACTGGCTGCTTATAGCATAAAGGGAATCCTTGGAAGTGATGAAATAATTCAGAACTAATTAGAGGTAGTGACTACTCAATATTGTGAATCTATTAAAAGATTACTAAATTTTTACCCTTTAATAATTTATCTTAGGTGAATTTTACTTCAAAGAAAAAAACTGCATTTCTGTATAGTATACATTATAGTAAATGTACAGACTTTAAAAACTGAATGTCATAATTTCACTTTCAATCAATTCAAAAACAAAATACTGAGGTATAAACTACAATAAAACATGTATCATGATATCACAAAAGCTGACAGGAAAAAATATCAAAGACTAAATAAACTGGAGAGATAGGTAAACTGGAAGACTCTTCCCAGCTAGACCTACAGGTTTAATATAAAGCTTATCAAATTCCAGTAAATATTTGGGTAATTACAGTTTATTTGAAGATTTATAGGAAATGATAAAACCTTTAGGACAACTAACATTATCTTGAACAGAATAAAGTGGGAAGAATCAGTTTCTACCCTAAATTATGGAATAACATTAAGCAGCAGTAGTCAAGATAGCATGGTATTGGGCAAATTTAGGGCATAGAACTAGAATACAGAACTCAGAAACAAACACAAATATGCCCAACTGATTTCTGACAAAGATCAAAAAGCAGTTCAAGAGAGGAAAACAAGAGTCTTTGCAATAAAACAGTACTAGAGCAATTAGACATCTATAGATAAAACAAAGAATCTTGATTTAAGTTGTGTAATTACAAAAAATTAATTCAGAATGTCTGGCTGTAGACTCAAATGTAAATACCATAAGCCACACAACTTTTTAATAAAAATTAATAAGGAAAAGTATTCAGGATCTAGGGTAAAGAGGTTTTATTTTAGACTAAAAGTACACACTGAAAGTACAATTCAAAATAGGAAAAATTGACAAACTGAACCTCATCAAAATTTAAATTTTTCCTCTGCAAAAGAGCTTGTTAAGAGGATAAAAACACAAGCTCAGACTGTGAGAAAAACATTTAAAATTTATCTGACAAAGAAATAGTAGCTAGAATCTAATATTCAAAATTCAAGAGCAAAAACCAAATAATCTAATAAGAAAACGAGCCAAAGCCAGATACAAACATTTCATCTAACAGGAGATAAAATGCAAATAAGTATACAAAAACTAGAGCCTCCATTTGTAGTCATTAGAGAAATACAAGTTGAAAACACAATGAAGTTATCACTACATGCTTTACACACAGGCAAATGTGAAAAAAAAAAAAAAGTGACAACACCCCCAATTGGTTAGGATGTGTAGAAACCGTATTACTTATACTGCTGGGAGACAATTTGATAATTTCTGATAAAAATAAACATGTGATTAGTTTACAATAATGGCACTAATGGGCATTTTTACTAGAAATGAACATTGATGTTTACACAAAAACCTGTATACAAAGTCCAAATTAATTTTATTTGTGAGCGCCCCACAGATGTCCTTCAAGTTAAACTGTGGTCCACTGACACCATAGAATACTACTTAAAATAAAACTGAATGAACCAATCAATATATACAATAGCTTGGATGAATCTTGAGTTAACCACACTGACTGAAGAAAACCAGTATCAAATAGCTATAAATTACATATTCCATCTACATGTTTGAAATGACAAAATTACAGTAATGGCAATATATTATTGCTCACAAGGGACCAAGGATTATGGGAAGAGAAGTGAGTTTCCTATAAAAAGGGATTGCTAGGTATTCTCACCAGGGAACTGCTAAAAACCCGATTGTTTCAATGTCAATATTCAGGGACTATTGTAGTTTAGGAAATGTTATCATCTGTGTCCTTATAACTGCAAGTGAACTATAATTGTACCAAAATAAAAAATTCAAAAATATCAAGATCATTAAAAACGAAAAGATGACATAAAGGGTATTAGTGAAACCAAAGTTTTAACTTGAACTACGAATTACATGGTGATAAAAACTGTGTCAATATTAATTTCTTGATTTGACACTGAAATATATACACATCAATGGAATGGACATGATGCCTGTAAGTTGCTCTCCAATCACTCAGTAGAAAATGACAAGTTGATACACATATACAAATACAGCAAATGCTGCAAAATGTTAAAAATTGAAGAATGTAAGTTGAATTACACTGAACTCTTTTATAACTTGCAATTTTTCTAAGTGTGAATGTACATCAATATTTTTTTATTCTTTTCAATTATCAATGGACCCAATAAGGTATCTAAAGTTGCCTCAAAATTATGAGTGAAGTAAAAAATTAAAGTTTTAATAAAAGGAGACGACCTATTTGATACCTTTTTGTGTACGATTTCTTCCTTTCACAGTTAAAATATAAAAATATCCTGTTAAGTATAAAGACAGTTTATTCATACTACATAAACTCTTTAAAAAAATAAACCTTGGGTTATCATAATTTCAGTTTTTAATTAGTCATACAAATAAAATCTAAAAGACTAGGATGTTATTTAGTATCTTATTATCTTACTATGCTTTTCAAAGTCATTAAATCAATAGATGGTTTGATGTGGAATCACTTTAGAGAAAATTGACTTTCTAGGAACCATAATACCTCAAAACAAAGGCAAAATTTGAGCTGAACTTTTTTGGATGAGTACATTTCAAGCAAATAAATGAATCAAGAACAAAACTGGTGAGAAAGTTATCGTAAAGGTGAAAGATAAATACACATTAAAAAGAGAAAGTAAAAGCAAAATGGCCCACTAACTGACCAAATCTCTTAAGACACAAAATAAGCAATGTAAACATTCAGAGGGATCTTGTCCTTGATAGTAAGAGAAAAACACTAGTAAGAACAGATTATGAAACTGAAGGTGACCGTTAGACATGTCAGAATACACAAGTAAAAATGTCAAAATTGATTGTTTTTCTTAAAACTCACATTTCAATAATGTCATTATAAATATCTGATTAGAATGTGAACCATGCCTGCTCACTGGGAGGTTAGCTTATAGAAGGCAGGTAGTATAAATATGTATACAATAAAGTAATTTGAGAGAGAATATTCTCCAAAAAAAACTTCTAAGTTAGAACTAATTTGTCTACCACTACTGTCATTCAACTAACAGTAAATAATTTTATTAAACAGTATGTGTAAATAAATACTATTTAATATATTTATATTTAATATAAACACTATTGTTTATTGAATACCTCTGTCAAGAACTGTTCTATATGGTGATAAATGATGGTAAACAAGATAGACAAAGGCCCTTTATTCTAATGATCTGCTAAATCATTATTAACTGAGAGACTTAGAAACATTCTAACCTAAAGTGTTACCCAGGCTCAGAAATGTCTGCATTATCAAAAATCATATTCAGCCACTCTGCATTAGTAACTATTAGTGGAAACCCAAGGTTTAACACATTTAGTATATCCTTATTTAAGTATCTCTGATAAAACTTGTCATCAGTATAATGTATGTTTGATTAATTATGGTATTAAATCTTGTTTAATATTAAGTGGGGGTAAGAATTTCTAATAAAAATAGGAGTTCATAAATCTGTATGAAACAAGTCACTCCAACAATCTTCAGGTCAATTTAAGCTTAAAATATAAAAATGTATCCTAATATAGAGATACCAGAACAAAAAATAAATTGCAAGATACTATGAAAATTTAAGGCTGATGACTCAGATCACTCTAAGTTACAGGGCTCTTGTACAAACTGCCATTTCGACTCAGATATCTTAAGCTACTTCAAAAGTCAAAACTTTTTTTTTTGAGACTAGGTCTCGCTATTTTTGCCCATGGAACCGCAGGCTCTCGTTGCCCAGGGTACCACAGACTCAAGCAATTCCCAGCCTCAGCTTCCCAGGTAGCTGGGATTACAGGTGCACGCCACCATGCCCAGCTGTTTTTTTTGCGAATTGCGATCCCTAGCCCCAACCACTTCATAGGCTGAAGCTTACAGGCACGAGCCACCGTGCCCGGCCCAAAGTCAAAACATTTATGAAAAAATTAGCTCTTGTTCTCTACAAACATGCTTCTCTACTCCACAGTTCCTATCTGTAATATAGAAAAACTGCTCAGGCTAGAAACACAGATACCATTCTTAGTTCCTCCCTTAGAATCCTACCCCCAATTCCACTACAACTAATCACCAAAGTTAATGTATTTATTCTGTTGTGTAAATCTCCTTCAAATCTTTTTTTTTTAAAGACTAGGTCTTGCTATTTTTGCCTGTGGAATTGCATGCTCACGTTGCCCGGGGTACCACAGACTCAAGCAATCCCCAGCCTCAGCTTCCCAGGTAGCTGGGATTAGAGGCACCCGATACCATGCCCAGCTATATTTTTTTGGAACTAGGTCTCACTATGTGCCCCCAGCAGGACTCAAACCACAATCCCTGGCCCCGGCCCTGGCTTCTTAGGCTGCCGCTTATAGGCATGTGCCACCATGCCCAGCCATCTTCAAATCTTTTAATACCTACTACCACCATTCTAAAGTCAGTAAGCATTCTCCCCCTACTACCTGATCAGCATGAATCTAATCTAGCTTCTCCTCCAATCCATTCTTTGCATTGTAACAAGGAACCTTTTCTAATTCTGATAACATCACTTTCTCACATTTAAAACTCCTGTTAATTCAAACATATTAAAATAGCTTATAGATCTTCAATGAAATATTCAAGCCTTACCTCTTGAAACTAACCATCCCCTCGTTTTCACCACTGGAGAACTTTATACTCAAGACAGTACATTTCTTTCAATTCCACCATTCTTTCCATTCTCTGAACTCTTACCTCTTTCACATGTTGTTTCCTCAACAGTGTTTTCTTAACTTTCTATCTAGGTAACACCAATAGTTCCTCCAAGTTTAGTGTCACTTTTAGGAGGTCTTGCCATATTTCCATTCAGTCATTTGTGACCAATCTTTATTAAGTCCCTATTATGATAAGAGTACTGTCCAAAGTGTTTATATATTAATATATAAAACATATACCATCTTTGTCAGCCAGAACCACAGACTATCACAACACTAATTACACCTGATGTAATTACAGTCATCATTCCCTCTCATATTAAAATCAACCATGAACTAAAACGAATTTAACTACAAAACTAATACTCATTTTACAAAATAACTTCTGGATACCAAAATAATAGCTTTAGTTCACACTTCCGTTCACGGCATTTTCCCAAGGTCATCTTACAAAATTCTCTTTCCTTCAGGGAACTCAAACGCCATCTTCCTCCCACGAAGTTTTCCTTTATCCCTTTTTCAAAATTTCTTATTCTTCTATACATAACTAACAGTACTTTTTCATTATTTATAATTCCTTATATATCACTGAGAATTACCAGTGCATTCTTAACATATAGCATTGTGCCTAGAACAAAAGGTTTCAAAAAGGTTTACTGAATGCCTTGCTCTAATGAGCATCTTTATTTAGTTTAGATCTACCATAGACAGCTAAGCCACAGCAACAACAAAACTGAAATTTTATGATTTCCTATTCACATAATGAAAGGACAATTGACACTTTAACTCTTAAGTTGAAAAAAACATTTTCAAATTTACGTATTTTATAGTAAACTTCATAGTAAATATAGGTCTAAATGAAACTTTATTTACAAAAAAAAAATTTATAGCTCAAAACAGATCAATAAGGCCTATATAACCTAGTAAATAAATTAAGCACATGAAAGCATAGTTGAGTTTTAAGACAAGTAGAACACAAAAGATACAAATACATCAAAGAGTAATCATAACATGCAAAGTTAGGGGAAAAAAGACAATAAAATAGATCAGGGGCCACCATAATATATTTTTTCAGCAATATTTCTTCTAATTTCTGAATCATAAATTCAGTAGTTTCTAGAATTAAAGAATTCAAAAGAAAAAGAAATTCACTGAATTTAAAAATGGATCAGAAGCTGGCTCCATAGCTCAGGGGTTAGAGCACTGGTCTTGTAAAAATGGATCGGAGATTAATAATTACTGTTTACCGTACACACTAAGAGCAATAAGAAAATAATTCTTGAGGTGCAACAGTCAATTCTGAACAATATATTATTAATCTAGACTACAGTTAATACTTAGTAATGGTTTTTTATTTCTTTTACTTACACAGTGTTAAGTTTGTAGCAAACTAAGAAATTCATCTTAAGAAAATATTTATCCTAAATACATAGTATGAAGGCAAAAACTCTGGTGTGTTCAGTATTAACAACGGAATGCAATACCAAAAACCAGAAGCATTTTTAGGAGTTGTTAACAACTGGAGAAAGTCTTAGCAAATTATATAGTCATCAATAGCATTATGTTATGATGAAGGTGGCACTCAAATATTTAATCAAATTTAAACACAAATTTTCACAGATTAAACTAGCAAAGAGTGAAACAGTAGCTAATATTTAAAAGACTGCGCTGCGGGAGAAACATTTTCTCAAAAGTTGCTAATAAAAATGGGTATGTGGTAGGAGTTTATTGAAATTTTGAACATATATGTATAGATAGAGAACCAGCAGTTCTGTTATATAAATATATAGACCAAGCAATTCTATGTTAAATTCATAAGTTGTACCAGAAACAGATCTCACCCAATCCCAATGACACAGTAAAGAATATTCATTACACCATTATTTACACAAGCAAAACTAAAAAATCCACATTATCTATCAATAAGGAAACACTTATACTACATGTAATGCATATGAGAAATCTTTAAGATATATTGACAAATGGAAGGTTCAAAATACATAGAAGTTATATTATGTTATATATGAAAATAAATGGGAGGGGTTCAGAGAGTTATTTCTTAAACATTTTTGTACTATGTGTTCATATATTTAAGCATATGTGATTTTGATAACATTTTTTTAAAAATACATTTTCTTTGTCAAAATTCTTGAATATACAATGCAATCTCTAAAATGAAGAACAAATAATTTTATTCTTTAATTTTATTCTTGTTCAGATGACAACAAAGGGTAGCATATTTGAAGTACTTGTAATGAAACTGAAGCACAGAGTAGATAAATTTGGAAATTAAGATAATGTAGGATAAACATTCATAAACAATTCCCTGTTCTTGAATTCAGGGATTTTGTAAAATGAAAAAATTTAGAAGCAGATAAATTTGTGAAATGCTGAAGCACAAAAGGAAGAAGAATCTAAAAGCAAGGTATGCCTCTCAGCCTCTAAGAGAAAATCCAGTCTAAAATAACAGAAATATGTAAATCAATCTCAAGCTTGATTTTATTAAATACTCAAATTTTACCAACAAAGGGGGAAAAAAAATCACAATTCACATCATGGATGAACTAAAAGAAATAAACAAGACTTTACGTTCAATCAGAACCTGTGCCTAAGAAAATCCTAGTAAGTAGAAGGAAGGAACATCATGGGATGGGGTCAATGTCCAACTGTGTTCAACTTTCAAGGCAGACGCTGCAGAGAGGAAAAGCAATAAATTGATCCCATTGGGCAAGAACCTCTTTTTGCTTTGGACTTGCTAGAAGGCAGACAAGCTTCAGGCATAAAAATCCCCCAAGCGACTATGACAGTAAACCCACCTGGCCAAATTTCAAGAAGAAAATAAGTGTAAAATGCTTTAAAATTGTTTAAATTTCTTACTTAAGAGAGCATGTTATTTACATATATTACAGATCATCAATGACAAAATTTTAAAAATACTTTTCAGGAAACAGCAAGTTTCCTAATCTATGGCCATCACAATTGTTATTACAATTCCATTCTAGCATTTAATTTCTTCCTCCACTCCCAGTTTTTTTGAGTAAAAGATTGTTTCACTTCTTAAAAATGTGACCTGTTCTCCTAATCTTCTGCTTACATTTGTCTAAGATACCTTTTACATTTCAATTAAAAAAGTAACTAGTATTAACACTTCAATTTCTCTAGCATGAGAAATTGAGAAAAGATAATCAAATTACTGATGACACTCAGTCTTCCATCAGGTCTGAACTAAGATTATTCCTACTTGTTTTATACTAACTAATATCAAAAAAAGATTTGAGGGGGTATTTTATTTCTCTCCTCAAAGTGCCTACAATATTGCTGCCTACAGATTGCCTTCACTGGTTTCTTCCTACAAATACAACCAAAGTGCCAGTACCACGATTCCATTCCAATCAATGTTCTGAATTACTTTATAAGTGGCACTATGTTTTTAAGATAAGTAAATAGATAAACATGGTGTCTACCTTGTTTTACTCTAACAAGTAAAACAGATCACCCCAGTATGGCCAGATCTAGTTCAAAATATGTGATACCTGAGGCAGACTATTTCTGGAGATAAGCTAACAATCAGGAGAAAAGATGTGCAAGGGCTTGAGGAAGAATGACAACATATATGTAGGGTTAAAATATGAACTGTCATACTGAGTTTATTCAAAAAAATTTACACATTCTGGAATAGCTGGAGTAAAATCAAAGTATCCATGTTACAGAGCTTACATTTTATCATTGAGGTGATAGGGATGATGATGAAATTTGGCAAGCAAGGTCAGACTTAGGACAATCAAAAAAAGGAAAAGAAAGAATATATTAAAAAATGCCCAATATAGTCACACAATGGAATATTACTTAGCACTAAATAATAAAACAGATACAACATGAAAGAAAAGAATAGTATGTAATTCTGGGTACATAAAGTTCAAGAACAGGCAAAAACTACGCTAGGCTTACACAATTCAGAAAGATACTTACCTTGGGGAGAAAAGCTACTGGGTTGGAAAGGGAGTAATACAACACATTTTCTGGGACAAAAAAAATTTTCTAAATCTTGAGCTAGATGGTGGCTACACATGTGAACAAGCTTGTAAAAACTCATTCAACTCTGTATTTTAAATGTTATACATTTTAATCATCTGTAATTTATAACAACAAAAAATGTGAATTATATACCTTAATTTAAAAAATGCATTATGTAACTGTAGTCAGAATAAATTAAACCAGTGACATTTCATGAGCAGTGTCTTACAGAAAATCAGCATCGAGATTCTAAAGGCACTATATACTAAACTAGCAAGCGATATTTCTACTAAGACCTTAAAAAGACAAACATAAAAAACTAGCCTCTTCTCTACTCATGAAGATATATAAGCAAATCTTCCTTATAATAAATACTATGAACATAAAGTATTCTTCAAAAGAAAAATATCGTTATTAACAAAAAAATTAAAATTTTCTATATGAGATATTATTAAAGATTAACAAGGAGAAGCAATTATCAATTTAGAGTATAATAAGTAATATTCAAACTACCACAACTATTACTATATGGTAAAATAAAAATGAAACCAGCTTCAAATTAATTCTAAACCACTTATTGCGAATATATTATTTAACTGCATTTTACTCAACTACAGCCTTTCCATGCTTGAGTTAAAAAGAAAAATAACACTGGGATCAGCAAGTTTTAGACAGTCGAAACATGTGGTTAGATCAGAGAAAGACCAAGTTAACTGTAACTTTACCCAACTATTCCTTTTATCCTGTTTATATACAGAAGCCATGTTTACTTACTAATAAGTAATGTACTTTTTAACATTTCAACAGTTTATAGTATCAAAAATCACTTTTATCACACATTAGAACAAAAATACATGGCCAGAATTCAACTTTCTGAAAGAGAATATTAAAAATGTAAAGAGACTAGAACACTAAATTAAAAAATTCATTCAGTTAAACTACCTACCAGAAAAATATTAAAACTATCACTAACAACCCTGCATACTGTACTGATATAAAGAAAAGTCACAATTTGGCAAATCTAATTTGCTTTTTGCTAACAAAATAAATTAAAATTCACTAAAGACAACTCACATTGTTTTAATGTACTGTAAGAACATTAAAGCAACCTAACAAATTGCTTAGTGAATTGGTTTGAGTGCCTGTACCAAACATCATGTTGATTTTCAAACACGTTTAACAGTCATTGGAAACTGTATATTTAAATCAACCTCAATATACAAGGAAAGCTATAGATTCATAATCTGATATCTGCATTTTTTTTACTGGACTAAGTATATGAAAAAGTTGATTCTTCAATTATCAAAATATTATTTAAAAAACTCATTGACTTCAGACTTAGTCAGATTTTTATAAACAATTTTTTTAATTATTCCTCCTTTAAGATGTAACTTAACAAAATTGTTCTCTACTTACCTAGATTTTGTCTTATTAACATCTCGCTGCAAGAACAATCTCATTCGAAATTAAATCAAACCTGAAAGAATACATGTAAAGGATTCATTTAGTTTTTGCTTCAATTACACGTAAATACATCTATGATACACTGTGCTTTTAAATTAAAAACTGCAAATAAAGTTGTATTTTGATATGACATCTATCTGAAACACTGACCATTTTAACCTTTAGGAAATGGTTGCTAAGTTGCTTTTTTAAGGAACAGTGATTTGTTTAAACAAAAAATTTTAAGCATTTCTCTTTAACTTGCTTTCAGTAACTTTAGTAGTATGGCAGCAGCAATATTTAAAGTCAGTACTTATTAATACAACACACATTTCTATCTAGATCAATGTTTAACACTACTCTGTACATATCAAAAAATACACCAAAATGCTGAAAATAAATACAATATGAGAAACTACAAAAGTATATACTAATCATAGTCATAATAATGGCTGACATTAATTACTTATTAAGTGCCAGGGATGTCTAGTCTATAGAGAATAGCATACATTGATACTCTACTTCAATTTTATCCTTATCTAGTAATAAGACATGCTTTCCATTCCAACACTACTGAAAATTTACTTGTCAAAAATTTACTTGCCACTAATACCTTCTTCTACAAATTTCTGAAAACTTAGTACGCCCTACCCTGAGCTCTACACATCCTTCCCCTATCTGAAATCAGCTTATTATTAATCTTCTGAATTCTTACTCTCAAAATGGCATCACTCTAACTAAAGTTATTCATACCTAATTACTGTAAATGTTCTCATCCCACACTACTGTTTCAAATTCATGTTTACCAGAGCATGATCACTTTGCAGCTGATATGCTGAAGATGTCGTGTATATATATATTCCCCTAGCAGTCCACATCAACCATCTCAGCCTTATCAATCCTAAATCCCATTCACTCTACCCATATTCCACATACCAAACCACTTCAGCACCCATGCCTTTCTATGAGGAAAACTATATGTACCTTCTATCCCTAACTTTGGTAAAACCTTTTCACTAGTCTTTCAATATTCAGCTCATTCACCCTCACAGACTCTTCAATTTATTCAGCTCTCTCTATATATACATAACATATAAATATGTATTTTATATTATTCTAAAAAATAAATAAATAATATATATTACATAATATATGTGTACTATGTGTATTATACAATATATAAATATACAGTATGAATCAATATATATAATGTATACATACACATAAAAAGGTGGATTTCTCAAGTGCTATAGCAACCAGTGGTAGTTCATGACCAAGCCTATTTATAATTTATTCTAAACTGCAGAGCGGATACACAGAGGACTAGAATTCATTTATCTCACTTCAGCACTTTCAGTGAACAGTATATAGTAAACGCATAACTACACAAACTGAACTAAATTATTAGAAAATATGTGTTGTATCTCAGATTTTACATAGGAACGCTAAAGATAAACAAAAGGACATTTAATTCACATTTTCAATGACTAGAGGAGAAAAAAAGTGTATCACTCCTTGAGCCAGTAACATTACTTTATGAAATAACTACATTTAAGTAAAAATACAAGTGACAAAATCATCCCAGTAAAATCTTTTGAGAAGGGGATTAATTTCACTGATTATCAATACCAAGATCTTGGTACTAAATGTTTATATCACTGTAGAGAACAAAATTTACAAATTATAAATTATGTTTTAAGGATCAGTCTTAAGCAGAAAAGAGTTAGCAATGGAGACATAATTTTAATAGTAATAATGTCAGTAAACGAATAAAGTGGTTCCCAAACTTTAGTGCATCACTATCACCTGGAGGGCTTGTGATATGCACCCCTTCCCTTTCATACTGCAAATTAGTAGACTTCTCACAATAAAAGTGTGAATATAAAATAAAAATAGGCAAAGTATTTGAATAGATAAACATTCCCAAAAAAGATATAAAAATATCCAAGTATATGAAAAAGATGCTCAATTGTAAGAGAAATGCAAATCAAAAATCATAATGATATACAGTGTAACACCCAATAGGCAAAACATAAGAACAAAATATAACAAGTGGTGACAAAGATGCAGAGATCTAGAATCATTTACATTACGGGTAGAAATGTAAAATGGTACAACTATAATGTAGTACAGTACAATGGCTGTTAAAAATTTAAAAACAAGGCCACAGCCAGACCCTGGAGAGCCATCCCCATTCATCCAGGGTCCTCAGGGAACCCACCTGGCCTTACCCACCAGGTTGAGATGCCAGAGGTCACCAGCACTGGTGCAAATTAGTAAACTAAACTACAGATCTACTCACAATTACTATCAACATGCCAATGAACACCAAAGCCATGGTTGTTCAATATGTAGAACAAGCCCCAAAGCAAAGTTCAGTAAGGAAAAAAGCTGCAGACATGCAAGCAAGTCCTACAGGAAATAATCCATCACCACCAAAGAAAAGACAATATCCAGAAAACACCAACAAAGATATTGTAGAAATGATGTGTATCTCAGACAGATTTCAAAATCAACATGATAGACGCATTCCAACAGATAAGTGAAGAATAACATCAAAAAAAAAAAGAGGACATTTAATGCACTAAGGGAAGTAGAAAAATATATATTAAAAAAAGAAAGCATCAATATGTACAACTTAATCAACAAACTGAAGAATGAAAATGAATCCCTAAAAATAAAATTGAAGAAGACTCAGGATTTAAGAGTTGCAATAGATGAGCTCAAAAAGGCAAAAGGCATGGAAGCAGATTAGATGAAATAGAAAAACGAATCAGCACACTGGATACAGAAATAGGACGAAAAAGAAAGATACAAAGTAAGAAGACTGAAAAGCTTAGAGAATGTCGATTCTTTAAAGAAAAGAAATATAAGAGTAATAGGAAAACCAGGAGGAGAGGAAAGAGTCATGGGAACTGAAAAGTTTTTTAATACAAAAAGAGGAGAACTTCCCAAAGCTGAAGAAATGAAAATAGACATACAGCAAAAAGGACACCAAACTACTTTAATGAAAGAAAAGCCACAGCAAGACACATCATCATAAAACATCCAAGAACTCAAGATAAGGAAAAAATAATGAGAATGACGAGAGAAAAGAAACAGACAACCTATAAGGTAAAATCCATTATGCTGACCTCAGACTGCTCTGAAGAGACACTCCAGGCAAGGAAGAGAATGGAGTCACATCTACAAAAAACTCCAAGAAAAAAGTGCCAACCAAGAACACTCTACCCTGCAAAGCTATCCTTCCTCTATGAAGGAAAAATTAAAACCTTCTCCAACAGGCAAAATCTCCAGAAATTTGCTACCACTAAACCCCCACTCCAAGAAATTGGGCAAGAGGCCTCATATCAACACATAAGAACAACAAATAAAACAAAAGAAGGAACCAAATCAAAATCCCAAAATGACCACCAGAAAACCACCATCAGAATCTCAAATCTCAAATATCAATAATCACTCTAAATGTCAATGGTCTAAACTCAGCAATCAAAAGACAAAGAGTTGCAGACTAGATCAGAAAACAGAACCCAATATTCTGTTGCTTCCAGGAAACACATCTGATCTCTAAAGATAAGCATAAGACTTAAGGTACAGGGCTGAAAACTACATTACAAGCAAATGGTCCTCACAAAAAGGCAGGAGTTGCCATACTTATATCAGACAGAGCAGACTTCAAACTAAGAAAAGTGACAAAAGATAAAGATGGCCACTACCTAATGGTTAACGGGTCAAGTCACCAAAAAGACATAACAATAATCAACATACACGCACATAATGAGGGAGCACCAAAATTCATAAAACTGCTAGCAGAACTGAAAACAAATATTGGTGAGAATATGTATGTGGTAGGAGATTTTAACATGCCACTGTCAACAAAAGACAGATCAAAAAATAGAAACCACACAAAAAACCAAAACCTTTAAAGGAAGATCTAGACCAAATGGACCTAATAGATATATATAGGACACTGCACCCCCAAGGAAAAGAATACATTTTCTTTTCAAATGCACATGGTTCATTCTCTAAAATTGACCATATATTAGGCCACAAGACAAATCTGAATAAATACACAAAGATTAAAATAATTACCAACCGTTTTCTCTGATCATAAAGCCATAAAACTATAAATCAACAATGAAAATTAAATAAGGAGAGTAAACACTACATAGAGACTGAACAACAGGATTTTGGAAGATTACTGGGTAAAAGAGGAAATCAAAGAAGAAATTAAAACATACATGGAGACAATCGACAAAGATGATACAGCATTCCAAAATGTGTGGGATGCAGCAAAAGTAGTATTAAGAGGAAAGTTCATAGCAATACAGGCCCAAATAAAAAGGACTGGAACAGCCCAAAGAAATACTCCCAACTTGAGAACCTAGAAAAAGAGCAACAACAACAACAAAAAATCCAAAACCCAGCAGAAGACATGAAATTACAAAAATAAAAGCAGAGATAAATTAAACAGAAACCAAAAAGACCACTGAGAAGATAAAACCAAAAGCTGGTTCTTTGGGGAGGAAAAAAATTTGATAAACCCTAAATAAAAGTTATACACCCTTTGCAAGACTTACAAAGAAAAGAGTTTCCATAGTGTAGTGGATATCACATTCCCCTCACAAAGAGAGAAAACTCATATAAACAGGATCATAAATGAAAAGGGAGATATTATAACAGACATAGCAGAAATCCAAAAGATAGAGAGTACTATGAAATCTATATGCAAACAAATACAACAACCTGGAAGAGATGGACAAATTTCTCAAATAATAGAGACATCCTAAATTGAACAAAGAAATAGAGAACAGGTCAATCACAAGCAGTGAAACTGAAGCAGTCATCAGAACTCTTACTAAAAGCAAGAGCCCAGGTCCAGATGGTTTCACAAATGAATTCTAACAAACATTCAAAGAGGAACTAACACCGATACTGTTAAAACTTTCAAAAAATTGAGAAAGGAGGAAAGCTACCAAATACATTCTATGAAGCAAAGATTACATTAATTCCAAAACCAAATAAAGACAGTGCAAAGAAAGAGAACTATAGACCAATCTCCCCTAACAAACACAGATGCAAAAATTCTAAACAAATCCTCACAAACAGAATGCAACAGTACATAAAAAGGATTATCCCACCATGACCAAACGGAATTCACCCCAGGGGCACAGGGATGGTTCAACAGCCAAAAATCAATCAACATAATCCATCACATCAACAAAGAGAAAAACAAAAACCACATGATCATATCAATAGATGTGGAAAAAGCATTCGATAAAGTTCAGCACCCTTTCATGATGAAAACCCTGGGAAAAATTGTATAAAAGGGACATACCTCAACATAATAAAAGCTACATATGACAAACCCACAGCAAATATCATCCTCACAGGGAAAAACTGAAATCACTTCAATTAAGATCAGGATCCAGACAAGGATGCCCACTCTCTCCACTCCTTTTCAACATAGTTCTGGAAGTACTAGTTAGGGCAGTAAGACAAGAAAAAGACATAAAAGGAATCCAAATAGGGAAAGAAGAAATAAAGCTATCATTATATGCGGATAATATGATACTCTATGTAGAGAACCAAAAAAAAATGCCAGAAAAGCTTATTGAAATAAATCAATTCAGTAAGGTAGCTGGATACAAAATCAACACACAAAAATCAACAGCAGGTCGGGTATGGTGGCGCATGCCTGTAGGTGGCAGCCTAGGAAGCCATGGCCGGGATCAGGGATTGCGGTTCAAGTTCTGCTGGTGGCACATAGTGAGACTTAGTCCCCAAAAAATAGCTGGGCATGGTGGTGCGCGCCTGTAATCCTAGCTGCCTGAGAAGCTGAGGCTGGGGATTGCTTGAGTCTATGGTACCCTGAGCAATGTGAGCCTGCGGTTCCAAGGGCCAAAATAGTGAGACCTAGTCTCAAAAAAAAAAGAAAAAATAGCATGTATATATGTGAAGAAGCAATCAGAAGAAGAAATTTTAAAAAACCATTCCATCTACCATCACACCAAAGAAAATTAAATACCTGGGAATAAAACTATACAAAGAAAATGATAAAACATTCTTATCAGAAATAGAAGATGATGTTAAAAAATGGAAAGACATTCCCTGTTCATGGATTGGAAGATTGAACTTTATCAAAATGGCCATATTACCAAAGGCAATCTACAGATTCAATACAATTCCAATAAAGACCTCAATGACACATTTTAAAAAGAACAAAAATTACTGAAATTCACATGTAACAAAAGACACCAAATAGCCAAAACCCTCTTGACAAACAGAAGAGAGAATAGAAGCATTACAATCCCAGATTTCTAACTATACTACAAAGCCATAATACTTAAAACAGCATGGTACTGGTATAAAAACAGACGAACCAACCAATGGATCAGAATCAAATACCCAGAAATAAAATCACACATATATGGTCAACTAATCTTCGACAAAGGGGCAAAAAAACATACACTGGAACAAAGACAGCCTCTTCAGTAAATGGTTCTGGGAAAACTAGACCATGACTTGCAAAAAAAAAAAAAAAA
>PVHY01003508.1:0-106839 GCA_004024945.1 Uropsilus gracilis | reverse complement strand
TGGATAATCCATATATATGTGCTCTACAGTATAGTTTAATTACCTTTCCTTAACAAGTTTCTGGTTTCCCTGGAGATCATAACTGCTCTGCCCCCATCCTACCTCCCTTTGGCTCAGTTTTCCATTATCTTTGAACAATACACTCTTCATGGAAACTTTGCTCTCAGATTCTTCTACCTAACCCTTTGGACTGCAGTACAGATATCAGCTAATATTTATCCTCATATTTATTCTCTTAGGAACTTGCTCTGTATCAGGCATTGGATTAAGAAAATGTGGTGGCTGATTTGATCTTCTTTCTAGACCACTATAATTTTCTCCATATCAGCAATAAGGCTGTTTTACTTCCTTATCATTTGTATGTTCACTGGTGTAGTGAATTTAATTTCCTTTGGGGACTTTTATTTTTCCTTCATAACTTGGCTCCCTGTTTGATTCAAGAGGCCTAGCATTGGGCCTGTCTTGGCTTTCAACCTGACTTCTTCACTAAGCTTAATCATTCTTAGCTTTTGATTTCAAGGGAGAGATGGGCAACTCTTGCCAAGATCATTTTCACTTGAGCCCTTAGAGGCCATGGTAGGGTTATTTAATTGGTCTAATTTTAATATTATTATGTCTCAGGAAACAGGGAGACTTGAGGAGAGAGAGAAAGATGAGCAATAGTCCACCAGTGGGTCAGTCAGTACATACACAAAGACCATCAATTTTGTTCCATATCTTATAAGGGTGTGGTTCTTGGTGTCCCATAATCACTTCAATAGTATCATCAAAGACTACTGCTACATGTGCAGTAAAAATGAAACAATTTGTAATATTGCAAGAATTGCCAAAATGTGATGGATACATGAAGTGAAAACATGCTGTTGACTCAAGAGTGCTGACAGATTTGCTTGATGCAAGTTTGTCACAGACTTTCAATTTCAAAAACATAGTATGTGCTAAGTGCAATAAAATGAAACGCAATAAAACAAGATATGCTTGTATCATTAGCTATTTTCTTCTGAACTGGCCAGATTCTCTGGAGGAAAATCTTCCATTCACCAACCTGGCTCTCACTATTCTGGGAACTAAATGGAGGAAGAAGGTAGAAGCTGAGTGGGGCCCAACACAGGTCAAACACAGAAGTGGCAGGAGAGCCCTGGTGATGCTTACAGGATGAAGCAGGGGAGTTTCTGTAGAGTGAGAGGAAAGGCGCACCAAGATAGAATGCTGGACACATCAACATAAGAGATGAGTGATGAAGGGAAACTACAAAGGAGGAGAGACTGGAGACCGGCAAGTCAGAATACTAAGGCAGTGCAGGGAGGGGAGAGGGAGTCTTTTCTATTTAATATGCAGACTTTCACTTTATCTTCCTGTTTTTAGTATGGTAGCTCAGTTCTTACCTGTCAACTGTCCAATATCCTCTGTTTTATCCTTTCCAGATCATAAACTTCTAGCTTTGTGATTAAGTTGGAGTGAAGACCTAAGAATCTATCTGCTGTTCAAAGTAATACACCTATTCCTAGTCCTTTTTGAATGTCACCTTCCAGAGATATGTGTGCCTCCCTTCCTGATTTAAGTATTAGTTAAATCTGTTACCACTGTTCATTGGATCTTGTTTCCAAAATAGTTACTTTCTCTCTACTCCTGTGTCATTTGGGTTTATACCCTTAAAATAATCCTTTTCTGCCATTTTAATAGTTTAGGAAGATGGGGAACTGCAGAGATAGAAGCTGCATTCACCCTGATATCTTTCAGCAGAAGTGTGTCATTCTATTTCAGTCTTTTCTCTCTCTCTAAAACATCCTCTACAATCCTATTCCTTTTTCTTTCCACTGCTCTGGGGATCTGTAACCAAATATGAATCATCCCACATGTCATTTTCTTTCCTCTTGCAAATAGACTGTTCAATACATAAATTGGTGTGATCTCAGAGACTTAGTTTCATTTGGTTCAGCTTAACCCTCAACAATGCCTAGAAGAACATCCACACAGCCAGTTGTTGCATAATTCAACCCTATTACCAAGGTCCCAAGTCTACCCTACTCCTTTGTGTTTTAATCATTCTTATTTCAGAGAAAAGAGAAGCAAACAAATATGGATTTCTATACTTCCCTCCCCCTTCTTGATTGCCCCATGTTAATGGAACTGTATTCTAAAGTATCTATATCTGAAAGCTGAACCCTATCTTCTGCGGACTCTGGCACAGCTATAATAGGTTCTATTTTGGAAGCTTCCAGAAGCATCCCTCCCACCATATAAACCACATGACTTTTGGTCCCAGCCTTGCCTGACTTTTTGGTGTATTGCTTTCTCCTAGTTTTTATAACTTTGACTTCTTCCTGTATTTTGGGTACCTTCTTTTCAGCTTAGAAACCACTTATTTTTGTATATTAAAAGGGTTTTCTAAATCTTCATCTAGACACTGCTTGCTTGCTTTCCTTACTCTTACAACCAATTTCTTAAATATATCTGTATTTATTGTCTTCATTTCCTTGCCTTCCTTCCTGCTCTGACCTTTGCAGCCAGCCTTCTGAATGTCACAGTCTTCCTCAGCAACACACCCATGGTCAAAGATATCTTGGGAATGCATCTCTTCTTAGCTCACCTAGTACTATTTAGCATGCTTGGCCACTCCTTCCTAATATACTCCTTTCCCTGCACTGCTCTAGTATTCTGACTTGCTCCTGTCTCCAGTCTTTCCTCCTCTGCAGTTTCCCTTCATCACCCATCTCTCAAGTTGATGCGTCCAGCATTCTAGCTTGGCTCTCCTTTCCCCTCACTCAACAGAAGCTACCCTGTTTCATCTTGTAAGAATCACCTGGGTTCTCCTGCCACCTCTGTGTTGGACTGAAACTCTGACTTGGTTTCTTCCCTGAGGTCAGATCTGAATCTCCATCTGCTAGTAGGACATTTCTGCCAGGATGTTCATCCCGAACCTCAAACTCAGCATTCCCAAACAGTACTCACCATTTTATAACCTAAACTTATACAAAGTGCTTTGCCATCCATGAAAACAAGGGAAAGTTACTGCATTTTCATGTGGAAAACTGCATGCTATGGCCATCCTTCCAAAAACAATCTACAAGGTCAGGCATGGTGACATATGCCTGTAAGCAGCAGCCTAGGAAGCCGTGGCTGAGGCCAGGAATCATGGTTCAAGTCCCACCAGGGGCACGTAGCAAGACCTAGTTCTAAAAAACATATAGCTGGGCATGGTGGTGTGCGCATATAATCCCAGCTACCTGGGAAGCAGAGGCTGGGGATTGTTTGAGCCTGTGGTACCCCGGACAACATGAGCCTTCAGTTCCACAGGCAAAAATAGCTAGACGTAATCTGAAAAAAAAAAAAAAAAAAAAAAAAAAAAAAAAAAAAAAAAAAAAAAAAAAAAAAAAAAAAAAAAAAAAAAAAAAAAAAAAAAAAAAGCCATACAAAAACAATCTATAGATTCAATGCAATCCCTAGAAAAATTCCAATGACATTCTTTAAAGAGATAGAAGAAAATTATTGAAATTCCTTTAGAATTATAAAAGACCTGGAATATCAAAAAGCCTCCTGACCAGAAAAAGAAACAATGGAGGCTTAAATATTCCAGACTTCAAATTATACTGCAAAGCAATAATTATAAAAACAGCATGATACTGGTATAACAGAGAATGTGACCAACGGAGCAGATTTGAGTGCCCTGAAATAAAACCACACACACACACACACACACACACACACACACACACACACACACACACATATATATATATATAGATATAGATATATATGTATATATAGTCAACTAATCTTTGACAAAGGAGTGGAAAAACCTACATTGGAATAAAGACAGCCTCTTCAACAAATGGTGTTGGGAAAACTGGACCAAGACATGCCAAAAAATGATCCAAGGCAACTCCCTTACACAAAAACCAACTCAAAATGGATAAAAGACTAGAATGTAAGACCTGAAACCATAACATACATAGAGGAAAACCTAGGCAAAATACTCCATGAATTGCAATTCAGAAATCCCTTTCTAGTCGTGTCTACAATGGTAAAAAAATGAAGGAAAATATAAACAGATGTGACTACATCAAACTAAAAAGCTTCTGTGCAGCAAAAGAGGTAACTTTTCTGAAGCCCAACCGAATGGGAAAAATTTTTTTTGCCCTCCACAAGATTGATAAGGCTTTAATAACGAAGATCCACAAGGAACTCACACAACTAAACAAAAACAAAACAAGAAGCCCAATCAAAAAATGGAAGAACTAAAGAGCCATTTCTCCAAAGAGGAAATACAAATGATCAGCAGGCACATGAAAAATTGCTCAACATCACTAGCAATCAGCATAAAAAAAACAGACAAATGTTGGCGTGCTTGCGGAGAGAAAGGTATACTCTTACACTGGTGGTGGGAATGTAAACTGGTCCAGCCACTATGTAAAGCAGTGTGGAGGACCCTCAAACTAATGAAAATGGAACTACCATTTGACCCAGCAATCGTTCTTCTGGGAATCTACCCAAAGGAGAACTCATTGTGGGCACGAAAGGACACTTGTGCTTGGATGTTTACTGCAGCACAATTTATAATTTCAAAGACATGGAAACAACTTAAATGTCCCCAAAGAGATGAATGGATGGAAAATATATTATATATATATATATATATATAAAATGCAATATTACTCATCAATTAAAAATGACAAATTTGATGATTTTATAACATGGGTATACCTAGAAGAAATTATATTAGCAGAAACAAGTCAGAAAGAAAAATACAGAAACCAAATGGCTTCACTAATATATGGACAGCCAAACGAAAATACACAGCTGGGGGATGGGGGGAACCAGCTGGAGTGGCCAAGAAGGAGAGGTGGTGGGTGACTCCCGGGGATTACAATGATGTGAAATATATGTATATGCATATATATAAATAAATTATTTAAAATAAAAAAGAAATTAAAAAAAGAAATAGATGAGTAAATTGCTTATGCTGTGAATAATAGTGTTAATAAAATAATTTAGAAAAAAAAGAAAACTGCATGCTGATACATTCCTTATAAAATGTGATTTCTTATATCGTATAATGCATGTCAAGCACTCACAATGGTCAGAAGTAGTAGAAAAGGGGGGAAAAAGGTGAGGAAGGGATAGCACTGCTACCCTCTATCTATCATTTTGGCAACATCACTTGAGATTCATCCTTGTTACCTGCCTCTCCCTTCCCCCAGCCTTATTCACTCTATCATCAAGTCTACAGATACTACTCCATAAATAACTTTCATGTTATACCTTGTGCCCATCCTCATTGCTCTGCCCTATTCAGTCCAAATCCTTTCTCATCTATTCTATCTACTGGGAAAACCATGCCACTTAGTTTTTAGCCTCTGGTTTTACCGTTTTCCCCTTCAGTTCATCCTCTAAATCCTCACTAAAACGATCCATTTAATGTGCTCATTTGATTGTCATATCTCTTCTAGAATATTTCAATAAAAATTACAATTGTAGCAGAGAGATAGGCAAGCCAATATTTAAAATCACAGTACTGCAGCTGCATGTTCCCCTAAGGCACACATTCCTCCTTGGTGTGAGGCTCTGTTTGGCAAATTACCTGGATGAATGCAGAAGAGAATGTAAAACAAAGAGATAGTCGTATTCCTCTGAGAAAAAATTGGGGAGATTGGCCAGAATTGGGGAGTTTAAAAAGAAAAGCTAGAGAATTGAGGAAAACTTAGAGGTGGGGAGATAAGGGAGAGGATACCATCTCACACCTCAATTGGAGCCTGCAGAGAATTAGATCCTGATGGAAGTGGGGCTATCTTGTAAAGATTAGAGGTATCTAATATGTCCTCTCAAGATTTGCACTATTCTTTACTGATCTAGAGCTTCTCCTATACACCCTCCACCCCACTGTCCTTTCCTCTACACCTTGAATAAGCTTATTACATAAACACCATTCCACATGGTCCTGCAAATGGAGGAAAAGGGTTGTGTTGTAACTGGAACAAAAAACCAAGAGCAGAAGGGAAACGCCAGGTGACACTGGGAATTCTAGATTGGATTAAATTTGATCCTACAGATCATGGATAAATAAGGGCATGTATATTTTGGGGACATGTATGTATGAATCTGATTGAAAACAAGGGTGAGACTTTAAATTTTTATATTTAAATTCAAAAGGGTGATGTCAGCTCTGTTCTATATGGTGCACCTTGTGGTAATGATTTCACAGCTGTGTTCCCTATGAATCAGGCAAAGGATTGGGTGCACAGCCTTATGTTCTTTCCTAAGTTCTGTGGCACAGTTGGAGTAACTGTTTACCTTGTAACTCTCTTGGAGTCAACAAAGCTGGGAAGGTACAGAGATCCTGGAGCTGGAGTTCTGGCCTTTTCCATGTGATCAAATGAAAATCACAAGACTGTATGCAATTATCAAGTTCATTCACTGTATTTTGCAAACAGGGAGAAGGTTGCTCCAAGGAAGCACAGGTACTGTGCCAAGCAATCTGGCTGGTGGAATCCCCTTGCAGATTCTCTGGTGCTGACCAGTGTTAGCAGTGGTTTTGTTCTAGAACAAAGCAGTGGCTAGGCACTGGAGCCAGAGAGGCATACAGGTGTCCAAGGGGCAAGTAAGCCCCAGGACATAAGAAGACATCATGGCAAAATACACACTAGCAAAGGTTCCACACACTCATCAGAGGTGCTAGAATCTGCACTACAAAGACCAACATGGGTTCACAACCCAAGGTGGAGAAGGCAATCAAAAGTCAGGAAATAGCTGAGGAACACCAATACCCTAAAAGACAGTGACAAACTCAGGAAGAATGACCTTATTCTTAGGAAATACATAGTGGAATATTTAGGGGTAAAGGGATATGATGTTTCCAAAATATTCTCAAATGGTTTAAGATTGCATATTTATCTATGAATAATGAAGAAATTAGAGCTGATAATTTCTTTGAATTCTTTGTTCCAGATTCAGTAGCCTCAATAAATTTTAAGCAAAGTAAATGAAAAGCTATAATCCACAATTAAATGTATTCCAGTGAAACTGCAGAGAACCATAAAAAGATCTCAAAACATTCAGAGATAAAATACAAATAATCTATCAAGGTTGCAGTTAGAGTAGCAACAGTCTCATTTTTTAAAAATCTTTTCAGAAGATGGTAGGAAGAATGTTTTGACATATAAGTGACCCTTTGGGTGTCTCTTAATTTCTCTCATGCTAAAGTCAGTGGGGAAAAAATGCCCACCCAGTTTCGGAAGCAGCAAAGTCCTCTAGCAGTGAAGGTTTGGGTCACTCCCAACACCTCACCCTCACCCTCCCACTTATAATGTAACCACATCAAGCTGAAATGCTTGCTAATGACAAAAAATATGTGCTTGTTAAAGGCAAAAGGAAAACTGCATGGGTAAGAGAAGAAAGTTTAAACACCAGTTATAATCACAAGACTAGTTATGGACCCAGGAATTGTAATTGTTATGAATTTTGATATAATACATTTGTTTTTCCATATGGGCGCCATTTGTCCCAAATACTTTGCTGTAAGTAAAATGCTATTTTCTTGTAATTGTAATATATAGATATAGATAGAGAGCAAATATCGTTGTGTTCTTTCTGCTTTAATTCCTTTATCATGTAATACAAGAGGTATTGATTTTTCATTAATATTTAAGTATTGTTCATTTCACATCATAAACTTTAAGTTTCAAGATATCAGGAGAAGAGTAAACATCATTTAAGGATTTTACCTCCTCTTTTGGTGAAGGGATTAGCATGTTTTTTTGTTGAATACAGAATGGTCATATCATACTGGGAAGACTTACAGTCTTGCTATTGTTTGAATTTGGAGATTAAGTAGGGCTAAAGGAGGTGCAGATGGGTGCTAAGTACAAATAGTATGGTGATTAATTTAATTTAAACTTGACTGGGTTAAGGGATGCTCAGATAGCTGCCAAAATATTATTTTGGATGTGTCTGTGACGGTGTCTCTGGTAGAAATTAGCATTTGAACCTGCAGACTGAGTAAAGAAGCTCCATCCCCTTAACCAGTATATGTGGACATCATCTCATCTGCTGAAGGCCCGAACAGAATGAGAAGGTGGAGGAAGCTCAGATTTCCTCTTTCTGCTTGAACAGAGAGATATCTATCTCCCCTGCTGACCTCTTAGACTGGGACTCACACTGTAGCCCCCCTCCTCTCGTGGGTCCTTGAATTCAGACTAAAGAATATGGCTGGTTTACCTGTTCTCCAGCTTGCAGATGACAGATCTTGGTGCTTCTTGGCCTCTAAAATCGTCCACAATGCATTTCTTTTCTCTCGCATATATACATATACACATGCATCTCCCATGGACTCAGTTTCTCTGGAGAACCCTTACTAATACAATTGGTTACAATTACAAAGAGTGGGATATACAGCAAATATAATAAATGGCATTTGGGACAAATGGCTTCCCATATGGAAAAATAAAATTGTTCCATATGCCATATATAAACATAAATTCCAAAAGGGTTAAGGAGTTATTTTTTTAGTACAAAAATATTAGAAAAATACAAAAAGATAGTAATTGCGAAATCCTTCTTAAGCAAGACACAAAATACAGTTATTAAAATTATTAGATTCATTTAAAATAAAAATCCAAACTTTAACCAAGGACCATCATAACCAAAGATAAATGACAAGTTATGGAGTAAAAGAAAATGTCTACAAGTCAATAAACAAACCAACTTACTAGAAAAACTGGCAAAGATCTGGACAGGTGCTTCACAAAGCAAACAGAATAGTCAATAAATACATCCAAGAAGATGTTCAACCTCATTAGTAATAAGGGAAAAACTGATTCAATGAGTGATTTATCCTCCCTCTGGCTGTCAAAAGCAAAGTAAAAAACACTGATACAGTACCTGTCTCTTTCATTTATGCCACCGGTGGGGATGTTTATTCGTGGAGTCTTTGGAGGGCAAGTTAGTAGAGTCAACATTGAAAGGCAACTCCCTTTGAATCAGCCATACCATTTTTGAGATTCTATCCTTCTAAATGTCTACATATGTGCATGGAGGTGTATGTGCAAGGTATGCAGCCTAATACCAGAGCTGTGAAATATATCACAGTCCATGCCAATGAAAGGAACACCATATAGACACCGCTGTTTTTTTCTGTATACAAATAGCCATAAAACCTCAACTTGTTCTAATGAGTAAAAAAACAAGTTGCATAGATTATTACTTTTTGTATGTTTCCATTTTTGTGGAACTGAATTTTCATATATATTAAGAACATGTGTGTATATATATATTTAGAGAGAGAGAGTCTAAATACACATAAATGTAGGTAAATATCTAGAAAGAGGGGTATAAGAAATACACCAACCTGGGAGGTGAGGGAGGAAGATGATGGTTTATATCAGGGGGATGGTTACATTTCACTACATGTGCATCCTTTCCATGTGCTTCCTTTCCTCTTCACTGCTTCACAATGTAAGGGGCTAATATGTTACTTGTGGAGGAAGCTTCAAAAAATAGACTGTTCTATACCCATAAAGCAGCATTCCAATACCAGATGCCTTGACACTCCACACCCCACAACCTCTTGCTACACTAATGCTTTTTAGCAGTGAAAAATATCCTCATGATGGTATTTTCTGGATCCTCTGAAATTTGTCTCCCAGAGTTTCAGAATAAGGTCAACCACTGTGACCAGCAAAACCAAGGATAGGGGCTGGGTGACTGGGGTGGGGTGGGGCAAGGGGAATGCATGAAGTATGGTGCTGACTGAGATCTTATTCCGTTCAGGCAAATAAACCTCAGGAGGCAGAGGCAGAGCTTCCCAGCATTTTCACACTGGGAGGTTTCAAAAGATGCCACCTTGGTAGGGGAGGGAGAGGGAACATATATATATATATATATATGTTATATATATATATAAAGGGATGGTTGGGGGACTTGTGAGAAAAGCTTTGTGTGAGACCAAGTAAGCAGCAGAGACAGGAAAGTTGGGAACTAATTTCTTCCCTGGAGCATTGAAGTGAATTTAATCTAATTGAAATGTATAGCTTCAAATCAGTAGAATAGATTTGAACAAGGGAACCTGTCAGCCGCGTGGATGTCAGAAACAAGGGCATCACAGATGCAGGCAACAGTAGTGCAGAAGCCCTAAGGTAGGGTTGTAGCTGATGTTCTGGAAGCACAGCAAGGAAACCATTGGAGGGGGAGTTAAGTAAGGATAAAGAGAGGGGAAGGAGATAAGGTCAAAAAGAAGGGAGGAAGGTGGAGAATGAGAACTGCTGTCATATTTTGTAAGGACTTTGCCTTTTGTTCTAGATCAGTTGGCGAGCCACTGGCAGTCTAATAATCAGGGAATGACAGATTGGACTGACAGTTAACATGATGGTCGGACTGTTGGTTGAAGAACAGATATAGGTAAGTGAGGAGGCAATGGCAATTGTCCAAAGGAGAGAGAGTAGAACTGAGAGTTCTTGGTAAAGAGGTCAACATCATCTGAAGGATCTGTGACAATTGTTGGGGGACAGAAATTCCTCAGAATAAATAAAAAAACATACATACTATACTCTGTGTTTTGCTAGACCCTGAAGTTACTACTTCTGTTAGTCAGGGTCAGGCCTCAGGAATTCACCTTTCAATATACGTTCCCCGGTGATAATCATAGTGCTGGTGTGTGAACCACAGTTTGAGAACCATTCATTTTTGCTTTACTGCACTGATGAAAACAAGCAATACAGATCTGAAAACAAGCAATACAGATCTGTTTATCAGACATCCTCAAGGAAGGCCTTGGATCCCAGAGCTAAACATGATGCCTGGGACAAATGTATTGAGCTTCTGTGTTGAGTCAGGCATGGTGTTATTGAATGATGTTCTTGACCACCCCTGGTATGAATGGTTTGGAGGTAACTAGTGATGAAACATTCACAGAAGTGGACATGAGAGGAAAGGAATTAATTATAATAACATAAGAACAAGTGTGAAAGCCAAACCATTGTCTACCTTATTATTTTACTCATATATATAGTCCAATTAATCCTGTTAAAGTCCTGTAAGTCTGGCATTATCACCCCATTTGATGAATGAGTACATGGAATCTTGGTCAGTTTAAGTCATTTTCCCAAAGTCACACCACTGATGAACAAGTATCAGAACCTTGCCAGGTCTGACAGACAGCTCTGGTCTCTGTTTACTTGAGGGATTGCCACAAGAAATCACTGACAGGTGGAGATCCCCTAGAAATAGGAGCTTCCTCACCTAGGGACTCTAAGTCATTTTTAAAAATGCAGGCAACGTGCCAACCTGTAAAAATTGCCTCCTGTCTTAATTGAGAGCCTTGTTCACACAGTACCTTCTCAACCCCAAGTCCTTCAGACAGAGCTCTGGTCCACTGGTTAGTAGTGGCTGTGTTAACAGAAGTATTTTGTAGATTTTTGTGACTTTTATCATACTCTGATGAGGCACTTTTCTTTAGTTCTCACCCTCTCTGGCGAGCCTTCTCCTGCAGGGCAGATTATTTTGCATGCAGGACTAGGTTATATCTAACTGGAATCCATCCTGCTCCCTAGAGAAGGAGAAAATCAAGTCCCAAGACTTCCTGCCTTCTCAACCTCCCTTCCCCTACACTCCCCAGTGGATAAAAATAGCTAGCTCCCAGGGCCTCACAGCGGGTGGAGCAACTGCACACTGAAGCTGGCCTGGGAGCAGCTGCTCCTCGTGGGCCTGGGCGGTGGGTGCGTGCGTAGGGTCAAACCCGGGACTTACTTGCCCACTGGGGCTTGGTGGCGAGGTTATCAGGGATGTCTGGGCGCCTAGAGGAGAGAGAGGGTGCCGGGAGCCAGTTTGACTGCTATGCTGGGTTGTTAGTTCTCGTAAATACTTCCGAGGTCAGGTGGTGCACACACTTTGAGCTCCTCAGTCTTTAAAAAAGACTAGGTGTATAGTGATTCTTAACCTCTTTGGGACAGGGACTCCCTAGAACAAATGATGCGATATACCATTGCTCGCTGTGAGCTCAAGCATTCACACAGCACATACTGACACAAGTGCACACTGAGAGGCACAGACACATTTCGCATACAATATCATGCCACGGGGTTGAAGGGGAGATGCTCGTCGTCAAAACCTGGTGCGGATCTCAACCCCTACTGAGGCTTGTTCATAGGGATGCAGAATGATTACTCAAAATAGATTCATAACAAGGCGGAAAAGGGATACTAAGGTTTTCTGAGCAAGACCATTTTGGAGAATAAATGTATTTAGAATATATCTAAGAGAACAGACACAAATGTTAGTGCTGATCTTTGACGGTGGGATAAAAGGTGATTTTTATTTTTCTCCCATTTCTCATTAAACAAAACAGAGCAGGCAGAGCGGCAGCATCCAGGCATTTGCCCGGATCTGCGGGGTCCCTTCGGCTGCAGGCTCGGCCCAGGCCTGCCAGCCTGGATTCTCCGTTCGCGGGCAGGGGCGGATACTAGAGACAATAGACCCTCAACATCAGGCCGATGAGCGGCCTGATGGAGGGGAGGCGGACTCTCCTTTAGAAGGTGACTGGAGAGCACTTCACCCGCTAAGGGGTTTTAAAAGCAAAGCTCCCGCAGCCCAGCCCCGGCCCGCACGGAGCGGCCAAGGACTTGCGTGCGTGCGCGCTCTCGGGGCGGCGGCGACGAGCGCGGGCGCGCGTCCGCGACCAGCCCCCCGTAGTGGACGATGCTGCCGAGGCGGCGGAGGCGGCGGCGGCGCGCTTCGGCGGTCTGAAGCGGCTGTGGGCTGCCACGGGCCAGTGGCGCCATGAGTTGGGCGGCCGCCCCCGGCTCGGGGCTGTGATGGGCTCGGGGCCGGGGGTGGGCGGCGGCAGCGCGGCGGGAGACCAGTGCTCCTCCGCGGCGGCGGCGGCGGCGGCGGCGGCGGCGGTGGTGGTGGTGGCCATGCGCGGGACGGCGCGGTCGGGGCCGCCGGGCCGGGGCCGCCTCCCAGTGACCCGCGGCCTGAGAGCCCCGCCGCCGCCGCTGCTGCTCCTGCTCGCTCTGCTGCCCGTGCTGCCGGTACCCGGCGCCGCCGCCTCCCCCGTCCTGCGCTCCCCGGCGCTGCAGCCCGCCGGCGCGGGGCCCAGCGTGAGCCTCTACCTGAGCGAGGACGAGGTGCGCCGGCTCATCGGTAAGTGGGGCCGCCCGCGCCGGGGCGGGCAGGTCGGGCCGGGCCGTGGCTGCTTCCGGCCATCGGCGGCCCAGTCTGGGCGCCTTGGGCCGCCGGCGGGTCCCCTCCCTGTCCCCGGCGCTCCCCGTCCAGTCCCGGCGCCCGGGGTCGCCTGCGGGCCCTGCCTGCCGTGCTGGCTGGGAGGTGTGGTCCGTGCCGGCCTTGCCCCTTCGCGATCGTTACCCGGCGGAAAAAAAGACCCGGGGTCCCCTCAGTCGCCGCGAAAGACCCGGTTTCCACCCCAGACCCACCCCTCAAGCCCCTCAAGCTCTTTGCCCTGTTACCTAGAGTCAAGAGCCGCGCCAAGTTTCTTGGAACGCTTCCTATGCGTGTCACTCTAAGGGCCTGGAGTTGTGTATCTCGAAATTCACGTTTTAGATTAAACTTGCAAATAAACCCGTAGCTGTGGTTTAGATGACCACTGAAACGGTCATGAGAGCGAGCGAGAGAGGCGAGAAAGAGACGAGAGAGAGAGAGAGAGAGGGAGAGAGAGGAAGGGAAAGAGGGAGAGAGAGAGAGAGGAGAGAGAGAAAAAGAGAATTTAAACTGTTTTTCTTGGCAGTCTCCAACAAGTTTTGCAACCGATAACTATAATTTTAAATAGTGACTAAATCTCAGGTAACACCCTTTTAACTTCTTCAGTATTTTCTTGGTTCTCATCTTGGATTTGTTGTAGTTTGGAGTGTTCTTGTATTTCTTTGCCATCTCCTGCCTTGAATAGCTTGGAGGAAAAGAACTTGACTTTGGGTGGTTGGTGGTTCTCTTCTGTTTAATTAGCTTTGTTGTTTCTTTTTTATTTGGGGGGGGATTAATTTGAAAAATAGTGGTGTTCTCTTGTTTGGACTTTGTGGATTGTTGAAGTGCTCCAAATAAGAAGTCTTTGGTAATTACAGATAATCTAGACATTTGCTTTCTTCTGAGTGTTATGGCAATCCCTTTATTTCCTATCAGGTTTGTGGTGGATTTAGTTTCTGAGGGAGAAAATTATTCTCTGTCAGTCTGCATCCATTTTCTGTCAGTTTTATTTATTATTTTTAAAGTTGTAAGCCTTTTGTTGAAGTCTGTGAAAGTTGCACTCAATGTTGAAATGGAATTGCTTTTTAGCAGACTGCTAAACATTGTTACATATATGGGTCTGTAGACTTTAACTGAGGAATGTGTTTTTGTAACGTACTGCCATTCCTAATCCTCTTTTTAGTCTAGCTGAAATTAGCTGAGTTTAGTTGAGTTTAAACTGTCATTTGGGTTAGTACTTGGAATATAAGGCTAAGGTTTAGGAAAACTAGTAATTCTAAGTTGAATTGTAGCGTTAATTTTCAAAAGCAATTAGTGTAGCATGTGTGGTTTTGTAAACATACTTTAGTTAAAAGCGCATATATAACACGACTTTGTTTACTTATAAGAAACCAGTCAGGGGTGGGGGGGGGGGGAGAAGAGGGGCTGATTAGGCTGACTTTGAGTACCTGTCATTTACCTGCCCCAACAAGTTTCATAGAGTTTCCATGAATTTTCTTCTGAGCCAGTAAGGAGTAGGTATCATTATTCCCCTTGATAGGGAAAAATAAGACTTTAATTTGCTCACTGTCACATAATTTATTTTTTTCTAAATAAAAATGTTGATATAGGCTGCAGATATGGCTTTATTGAATGAAATGAAGGCTTTCTTTTATATGGATGTTTGATTATAGTTTGGGGGGAAAAGTAACCATTGTTAATGAATACTTGAAGATGTGTTTGTTATCTGTGAACACCCATTTTTTTTTTTGCCTGGAAATGAGAGTGTTGGCTTGCTGATCACTTTGTTGACTTTAAGGCAAGGGTAGCAGTAGTTTTTCTGCTGCATATCCAGTTAATCTGTTACAGTGGCTCTCTTCACTCTCTGTCCTTCCAGACCCAGGTATTCTCATCCCATCCTTTCTTACCTCCCTCGAATGTTCTACTATGAAAGCATTTCTTGGTTGCTCCTGGGTGGGGAAGGAAAAGTGGGCTTAGGACTAAGATGTATATCAAGGATGCTGAGTTCTTAGAATGCAGTTTTCCACAGAAACTCTTGTGATTAGGACTTTTTTTCTTGTTTTTGTGCAAGACTATTTTAAATGGTACTTTTCTACCTTATTTTTGTTCCAGTGTGGGTTAAATGTCTTTTGAAAACTGACTTGGGAAACTAACCATTTTTTATTTCTAAGACAATGAGTGGAATTTCAAATAAGAAGCTTATAATTGAAGTCAATAGTCATACTTTCATAAACTGTCCTTGATATGAAAATAAATTGTTTTAATCCAACATAGTTTTTAAACAGTCAAATAGGGCTAAAAGGCTTAAATTCAAAACCAGCAATGTCTTGCATATGGCCTTTTTGTGTACCAGGCATTACTTTCCAACAGAAGTTACTATCTCATTAGTTCTGTTTATTTATTTCCCAGTGTTTCAACTTTCCTGTTTCTAAATCATCACAGCATAATTATTTTAATTTCTAGTATCAGAGCTGAGTTCTCCTCTTTTCTCCCCTCCACCTCCATAGAGGTACATAATAATTCTTGGTAAAAAGAGTAGTCAGTATTTAAATTATTGTGTGCATATTCACTGCTCAATATTGAGTTGAATAATTACATATAATTTTGGTTTTTTTCTTTTTTTTTTGTCTTTCTTGGAGCAAATCATTGCCTTTTAAACTTTCTGGTTAGTTTTTTAAAAATGTATTTATTGCTGCATTCCCTCAAACGCTACAAGAAATATGTTAAATGCCTTTTGGCAGTTTGTTCCAGGTAACACATCAAATCATCTATCTGTTCTACTTGGTTTACTCTGAGACACTTTCTCATAGCACTGCATTCTCTTGCTCTCATTTGGATAAATAGAATTGTTTTTTTCTTGAGGGTTTTGTTTTCTTTCACTTACGTCAGTACCTCTCTTGAGTCTGCAACCCTCTCTTTTTTGGGTTTGCTTCATTTTGGTAAAGTGTATTCTTTGTAGCTTCCTAAGAAGTGCACGGGAGGTAAATTATTTTAGGCCTTGCATGACTGAAGGTGTCCATCTAGACCTTTTGTTTTATAGGCTATTTGACTGAATTTAGAATATTAGAGTAAAAATAAGTTTACCCCATGATTTGGATGTTGTTTTACTCCTTTGGCTTTAAGGGTTTCTGATGAAGTATTCAAGGCTATTCTGATTCTTTTTTTCTTTATTTTTCCTTTTCTTTTTTTTTGCAATTCAGGGTATTTTTTTTTTTTTTTTGTGGGAGGGATTCTGGGATTTTATATTCTTAGTTTTTAATTAAAAAAAGAACTTCAATTTTCTTACATCATTGTTCATTTTTGTCCAGTGTTTGATTTCTCTCTCAGGTGTAGTCCCCGTATATCTTCCATCACCATATCACCAATGAACATCACCCTTAGTCCCTTGTGCTCTTCCCTCTCCTGCTCATTTTTCCTCCCCCTTCTGTATGCCTCATATTGTATGCCTCAGATCTATAGTTTGCTTGCAAGTTTTTTCTTTTTTTAGACACTTTGTTCAGTTTCCCTATATTCCTCCTATAAGTGAAATCAGGTATGTCTCTTCTTCTGACCTATTTAGCTTGCATACACCTTTCAGCTCCATGTTGCTGCAGATGGCATGAGTTCATATTTTTTATCGCCAAGTATTATTCCATTATATATGTATTTGCATATGTATGTATGTATACACACACCCACACACACACACCCATATCTTCTTGATCCACTAGTCTGTCTGTTTGGGGCATTTTGGTTGGTTCCACATCTTAGTTGTTGTAAATAGTGCTGTAATAAGCATAGGAGTTTCCTTTTTAATTAATGGTTTAGTGTCCTTTGGTCCTTTAGTGTCCTTTGGTAGAGTTCTAGGAGTAGAATTGCTGGGTCATATAGTAGATCCATTTTTAGTAATTTGAGGGTCTTCCACACTAATTTCCATAGTGGTTGGATCAGTTTGCATTCCTATCAACAATGTAAAAGGGTTCCTATTTCTCTGCATACTCTCCAGTATTTATTGTTGCTCGTTTTTAATCTGGGCCATTCTCACCAGTGTGAAATGGTATTTCATTATGATTTTGATTTGCATTTCCATGATTATCAATGATGTTGAGTATTTTTCACAAGCCTTTGGAGGAGTATCTTTTTTTAGTTTTTCTGCCCATTTGAACTGACAGTTTATTTTGTTTTTGTTGAGTTATATAAGCTCTTTGTAGGTCTTTGATATTCTCTATCAGTTGTATGAAGTGCAAATATTTTCTCCCAGACTGTTGGGTATCTCTTCTTTTGCTGCACGAAACATTTTAGTTTGATATACTCTCAGCTTTTAAATTCTGTCTTCATTTTCTTTGCTTCTGTGGATGAGTCCTCAAAGATGTTTCTGAGGTGTATGTCATGGGATGTTTTTGACTGTGTTTTCCTCTATATATTTTATGGTTTCAAGTCTTATATTCAAGTCTTTTATATATTTGATTTGGTATGAGGTAGTTGTCTAGTTTCATTCTTTTGCATGTAGAGGTTCAATTTTCCCAGCACCATTTATTGAAGAAAATATCCTTATTCCAGTGCATATTTGTTACTCCTTTGTTATAGATTAGTTGACTATATACCTGTGGCTTGCTTTTTGGGTTTTCAATTCAAGTCTATTGGTCTCTGTGTATGTTTTTATTCCAGTACTGTGCTGTTTTAATTATTATGGCTTTGTACTGTAGTTTGAAGTCAGGAAAGTAATACCTCCACTCTTTCTTTTTGAGTCAGGAAAATTTTGGCTTTTTGAGTGTGTGTGTGTGTGTGTGTGTGTGTATGTGTGTGATTTTATATGGATTTCAGCAACATGTAATTTTTTAATATCTAAGGTGGATCCTTTCTTCCATTTGTTGTCTTTCTTGTCATAATTGACCTTTTCAACCTTGAGACTCATTCTTCGATTTTCAAAAGTGTTACTTTAATAATTTCCTATATTTACTTTTTTCTTTCATTTTTTTTCTTTTTTTCCTTTCTGAGATATCTGTTAGTTTATTGACTGTCCTAGAATTGATCTTCAGGTTTTATTCTTATTTATATCTTTGTATTTGGAGGCAAAGATGGGGAGAAATTCTCAATTTTGCGCTCCAGGCTTTAAGATTTTACTGTGATGTTTCTTTTTTCCCCTCTTTCCACTTCACTGCATCTTATTCCATGTTGTATTATATTCACCTATCTTTGAGATATGTTCTTAATTTTGCCTATATGTTTAATATGTTTTCGATATTTCTTCACTGCTTGTTCACATTGAATTCCTCCTGTGTTCTTTGTTTGTTTGTTTAGGTCACAAAAATCTGGTGATCCTTGACTGTCCTTAATTAAAAGATGCTTAAAGGTTAATTGGAAGAGAGAGAGAGACCATGTGTTGTGTGCTTGTGTTCTGCTGACTTCTCTTGGTGTGCTGATGTCGTCTTCATTAGAAGCCACCCTACATATCAGCACCTTTACATCTTCTTCAGGATTAGTGTCTGCAGAGAAGCTGTTAGCCAGTCAGAGGCAGAAGCAAATTACCTCACAAGGGGAAAGCCTGTATTTAAGCCCACTGCTACCAGGTCTGTCTACCCCGGCATCAGTAATGCAAGACCGGGTTAACAAATAGGATTTATTAATGAGAGGATAAGGAACCAAGAGTCCCCAGGGCCACCAGGCCCCTGGATGCCTCACCCCCCTCCAGTAAGCCAAACGGCAGGAAACAGACCAACACCAAGTCCAGGTTTTCAACAAGCCCCCTCTCATCAGGGTCAGATGTTACCAACTCATCTTTTCAGGGTAGCCTCCCTCATCAGGGACACCGGTTTAGGCCAAAACTTGTGACTTTTCTTCTCTGCCTGCCTATGACTGGGGCTGAGCACCCCACGGCACCTGCTCCCTCCTGCTCTTCTCTAGTCTTTGTGTAAATGCCTCATTCTCCCTGTATACACTCTGCTCTCTCTCATCCTGTGTTCTTCCTCATGTCTGCATGCTCCTCTTGTGAAGTTCACTCCTTGTCCACATGCTTTGTTAAGTCTCTGCCCACAGTGGTATCTTACACTAGTTCAGCTGCATCTATTGTAGAAATGGGGCCACAGCCCCCCAATTTAGCCTTGTCACACTGTTATAAAGGTACCTCTAATCTCCAGTTTCTGATGTGCTTAATGGCATACCAGCTGCTACTAGGGTTTGGGTGATCAGGTTTGGAAGGGAAGGAACTGCTGTTCAGGCTGTAGACTTTTGAACTTCTTTTTACAGTTCTCTTGCCTCTGTGGTTCATTTTCTTAAGCAAAAGCTCTGAACTTTGGGTCTTCTGCTGCCACTTGGAGGAGCAGCTGATTTGAGTACCCCCTTGAGATGATTTGTCAGGCCTGAGCGTTAGGTTGACACTTGGTGGTCCTTGATGCCACCAGCGCTGAGCCATACTGGAGCCCTAAGGATATTTTACCACTTCTCAAACTGCGTCTCAACATGGCAAAATAATTGTTGTCCTTTTTCCCTTCTCATTTGCCTTTGTAGTTAAATGTCTTTGTGATTTCATCACTATCATTTTAGAGGAGTTTTGGGAGGGAGCTGGGGGAAAGGCTGTTGGTCATTCCACAATATGTAAATGGCATTTAGGATTGAGCTTTGAATATGGAAGAGCTGGTATCATGTGGCAGTATTTTGTAATAAGAGGTTAAGAATATTGGTGGTCACAGTAGTAGCTAACACAGGACGCCTTTGGCATGTGGTGGTCTTTTGCTTATATAGATACATAGATAATTTCTGTGTTAGATTCCTATTTTTATTTCTTTTTCATAGATGAGAAAACAGACTTTGGGTAGGTATGTAACTAGCCCAGTTCTTTGGTAGGAGGTGGTTCATTCATAGTTCTTTTTGTAGTCTTGGTAGAAGTTCATCTGTCCAAAGACTCCAAAAATTTCAGGCACTTTCAATCTCAATGGGCTTCCTGTGTCCTCACAGTGAAGCCTACTTCTCTGCTCTCAATAACTTTTCCTTAACAGGCTGCAATATAGGCATACATTTACCCACTTTATCAGTGAGAACCCTGATTTTGGACCCCCTGGACAATGAGTAAAGGGCCAGGTCTTAACTTGGTCTTACTTGAGTCCAGAATCCATGATGTCTGTCAGCTCTGGAGGAGCAAATTAACCGACATACCCAGTAGTACAGTCTGCAAGTCTGATAACACACATGCTTGTTTGTTATCTTGGCTGTTTCCTCCCATCTTCTCTGTCTATTGATAATTATAATTATCTGATTTGTGGAAGGCTAGAGTTTGTGAAAGTGTTAGATGGCTGAGGTAGTGCCAGAGATTTGAGAATAAAATGCTTGATAGATGAGGTATGGTATAAATTGGTCATGGCAGCACTTGTGGTATAGGGAATCTGAAGGGATCTGGGAAGTATCTGAAAAAAGACTGCCTTCCACAAGTTAGAAACTCACTTTGGATAACTTGTTTCTCTTAAAATAAATACCCTCTGAGTCACATGTTCATATGGTATGTAAGATCATATCAATACTGTTGCTTCCAAATTAATCTATTAAAGGTTTTGAAGCCCAGCAAACTACCATATATTGTGGTAAAAAAATGGTGATTCAAAATTATTAAATTCCTTCCCTTAAGGAGCTTAGAATTTCATAGGGGAAAGGAGATTTTATATCTGTGACTGTAATAGTAAATACAAGTTAAATTGCTGATATAGATAAGTTATTACAGGAATGATTACTTTTAACTATAAGAAGGTAAGGGGAGTATCAGGGAATTTTTAGGCAAGGTGATCCATTAAAGGAGATATTTGAACCTCATTTTGAAGCATGTGTTTGATAGATATGAGGAGCTGTTTTTGCCAAGCTGAGAAAATATCATGAACAAAGAGCATGGAAGTATGTACGTGGATGTTCTTGAAACCATGGGTAGGAAAAAACTAATGTGTTGAGATGAGAAAAAAAATGGCAAGACCAGGGAGTGGCAAAATATGATAAAGTTGCGAGGTAGATTGAGATTTGGTCAGGAGTTTGAATTTTGTACTAGTAGCAGGTAGTGAGGAGTTGTTGAATTTAGGAGAGTGCATAATCTGGACTTAGTTACAGGAAAGATGATTTTTCACACAAGTGAAAAGGGTGACTTGGAGACTGAAAAGTTGGATCTTGGAGATGGGGTAGATCCAGACTTGTGGTCATGAAAGGGATCTGTCAGGGTAGTTGAAGGGATGGCATAGATTTGTGAGGAATTTTCAGGGAGTAGACTTAGAGAAGGAAATCATAGTGTTAAAGAAAAGGGAGGCGTCAGAGAGTAATCCAGGATGTCAGATTTGGGCAGCTGTACCAAAGGACTCTTTTCTTTTGGGAAGTGGTTTAGAGAAAGAAAAATTAGATGAGCTATGTGTGCTCCTCTCAACACCTCCCTTTCCTCTGAATTCTCAGGCTAAGTGTTTAGCAGGGATGGAGTGGTGAGGGGATTCTCTCTGCCAATATCTGGTAAAAGCTGCAGCTTCCCTGACAGGTAAGTTGGGGAGGTAGTAGAGAGGGCTTAGCATCCTGCAGCAAACTCTTAACCCTGGGCATTTTGGGTCGAGCTGGTAGCATTGACACAAAACTCATTTGAGTCCATGTGTTCTTCATTGGGAGAGTCAGGGTAAGGCATTGTGCAATTGTGGGTTTTGAGTTGTTTTTTCTTCATGCTACACATGTGGGAGAACTCTGTCCAATTATGGCTAAACCTGTCCCTCATGAGTCACACATCCTGAGTAGACACGCCAATTCTGAAGGTGTTGCTTAAAATATTGTTTTGATTTTGAGGGTCACTTTAGAAAAAAATAAAACATGTTTGTTTTTTTTTGTTTTTATTTATTTTTTTGAATACCCTCAATTGAGATATTCCACAGCATTGCTTTTGGGGTTTTGCTATAGTTATTACAGTGTTCTGAAAAAGTTTTATAGCTATTTATACTAACAAAACTAAAACTTGACATGAAACAGACCATTAGCTACTTAAATGGCATCATCCTTAAAAGTGTGCTTTTTCATGTTATCCCTATTGATGTAAATCAAGTGCAGTATTTTCTAATCAAAAGGTTATTAAGCAGTTTTCATTTATGTTGGACTTCTTAAAAAGGTTGCATGCCAAAGCAAATGCATGTGAAGCAAATGCATGTGAATTGTGGAATTACAAGGTTAACGCTAAAGAGTGATTCTTTTACTCTGTTCAGCAAGTAATAATGCTGAAAGGTAGAATAATTTCGAAAAATAATTTAATATTTTCCATAACATATTCCCATATGTTATGTCTTGTTCATAAATAAATATGCTCATATAAATGTGTGTGTTATAAATTTGCTTAGTCTTTAACCAGAATTGTCTGAGGAACTTAAACAAAATACAGTTTCCTGGACCTAGCCTGAGCAGTTTGTCTAGGAGATTAGAGAAGGGTTCTAATAAACTCTTCAAATGCCTGGTTTCATTGATTTTAAGATGTATAGTTTATCCACATTTGAAAATTGTAACTGTCTTATAATTGATGGTGAGTCATCAGATCAACTGATAACTTTTCTTCTTTCTTAGTGTCACCAAAAATAATGTTGCACATTAGGTTAAATATGGTATTATAAAAAGATAATACCTTAAAGGAAACTTAGACATAGCTTCAGCCTTTGCTTTCCTTTTATTTTGCTTTTGGTATCTGTCGTAGCTTTCAGAGTTGTAAAATTCTGTTGGTATTATTTGCTTGTGTTAATTGTTGTATAGTAATATTCTTGCAGGAAGGCCAGATGATGGCAGGGAGATAATATTACGTTCAAGAGCAGCAGTAATTCAGTTTTTGGCTAGGAAATTGCTAACAAGAAATGTTCGTGGATCTCAACCTGTTTTGTAAAAGCTTTATTAGGGCCTGTCCCTAAAAAAGGGCAGGGATACCCATTTTAAGTTTCGATACTGTGGGTAGGTGTATAGACTTTGACAGCTTTTCAGGAACCCCTAGTGAAAGGTAACCAGGTGCATCTGAGCCCCTTGAAAGCTAGTTCTAGAAGGAGGCATTTTTCACTTCCTATATTTTACCTGAGGGTTGGAGGGGGGGACTCCCTACCTGCCTTCTTGAATTAAAAAAAAAATTTTTTTTAAACATTAAGGTTTAGCTGGGCATGGTGGCTCGTGCCTGTAAGCTTCAGCCTATGAAGCGGCAGGGGCTAGGGATTGCAGTTTGAGTCCCGCCTAGGGCCCGTAGTAAGACCTAGTTCCAAAAAAATAGCTGGGTGTGGTGGCGCGTGCCTGTAATCCCAGTTACCTGGGAAGCTGAGGCTGGGGATGCTTGAGTCTGTGGTACCCTGGGCAACAAGAGCCTGCAGTTCCACGGGGAAAAATAGCGAGATCTAGTCTCAAAAAAACAAAACAAAACAAAAAAACCCACAAAACATTAAGATTTAGTCTTTTGTAGTTACATGGGTGTAGTATAATGTTTCTACCATAATATCATACAGATTAGTTTTATTGCCCTAAAAGAAATCCCTTTGAAAGGATCATTTTTATTATAAATACCCTGCCCTCTATTTTAAATGTTTGTTTCTGTATTTATGTATTTATGTATGTGTGTGTTTGTTTATTTATTTATTTTGAGACTAGGTCTCGCTATCTTTACCCATGGAAACGCAGGCTCACATTGCCCGGGGTACCACGGACTCAAGCAGTCCCCAGCCTCAGCTTCCCAGGTAGCTGGGATTACAGGCACATGCCATGATGCCCAGCTATTTTTTTGGGACTAGAGTCTCACTGTGTTGTCCCGATTGGGACTTGAACTGTGATCCCTAGCCCGAGCTGCTTCATAGGCTGAAGCTTACAGGCACGAGCCACCATGCCTGGCCTCTGTTTTTATTTAATGTTTGCTTTTTAAATTGTATTCATTATGAAAAATTTCAAGCGTTAAAAGTAGATAGAATAGTATAATGAGTCTCTAGGTGCCCATCATTTTGCTTCAGCAATTATCAACTCAGCCAATTTTGTTTTGTCTGTACAGTCTCACCCTCTAGTTAACTCCCTTGGCCCACACTCTTCCCATCTCATTTGATTTATTTTGTAGCAAACTCAGAGATATTTAAATTTTTAAAAAAGTATTTTAATATGTGTCTGTAGCAGATAGACTATTTAAAAATTTATAATACCCATATCACAACTAAGAAATTAACTTATAAATACCAAGAATGTCGGCTGTTCAAATTTCCCAGATTTATAATTTCATGTTTATATAGAGACTCTTGCCTGCCACCTGGATTCTCTCTTATCTCTGCCCTCCTTTGAATCTCCTCTCTAAGTTTTTCTGGTGCTGAGCTTTTTCTCATGCTCTGCGTCATATGCCTTTACCGAGCTCTTTACTTGACTGTAGGCATCCAGATCTCAAGTTAAAAATATCACTTTCTCAAGTTAAAAATGTCAATACCTTGCCTCCCTAGGGTTGACCCTACGTGCCACTCAACACCCTCATCCTGTCTTATTTTAACCACTTAGTACTTTTTGTTGTTGTTGCTTCCCCCTAGGAAAGGTAATTCTGTTTGCATAAGGCCTTTTATGTTGTCCCACTTTGTATCCCCAGCATTTAAAACAGCGCAGCAGATAGTAGGTTTTCACTAAAAGTTTAGTGAATGGATATGTATAATGAATAAGTTATGTTTTTATTTTGTTTGTATTTACTGTCTTGTGCTTTACTGGGGTCGTCATTTTCGTTTTCATATTCTATTACTTGGTGAGTTATTATTGGAAAAGGAAATTGACCTGAAATTGCACTATGAATGGAGATAAAATAGATTGGTTTTTAATAGCTTATTTTCTTTCAAATTGCCTAATTTTCTTGAGTCTCTGTCCTTTGTGCTGCTCTCTCCAGGATGGCATCACCATCTTGGCTGCCACAGCTCTGTGCCCTGCGTAAGTCTGTATCACCTCACCAGTCACATTCTGTTTCTCCCCTGCTTCATGTGCTAAGACCACCTGTGTCTTGGCAATCTCTAGGCAGGCTGTTAGTCTACACAGAAATCAGGAGAGATTCTGACAAAAGTCTTTTTCAGTAATAGAAAGTTGGGAAATATATAGAATTCCTTATTCTGTATTAGGATGTTTTTGATACTTTAATTTTGACATACCTAACCTACTAATCCTATCCAGTGTGTTTTTAATTTGATTTGGGTTTGATTTGGGTTTTTCTGTGATTTGCTTATTAACTTTTGCCCATGTAAAAATATAATTCTAATAGTTGTTTCAGTGTCCTTATCTGTTAATATTAATGTCTGTTAATTTTGGGTTGCTTTTAATTGAATTATCTTTCCTTCCTAACCCACCTCTTCCCTCTCCTTCCCTCTCTCTTTGTATACCTAACTGTTGACTGGGGATATAGTGAATTTTATCCTGCTGGGTGCTGTGTGTTTTTGTATTTTCATGAATATCCCTGTGTTTGGTTCTGGTACTACAATAAGGAAACTTAGAAAACATTTGTTCCTTTCAGGTCTCACTTGTAAGCAGATTTGGTAGCTGGACGGGAGCAATGTTCAGTGCTCAGTGCAAGGCTGATTATTCTCCTTTATTGAATCAAGACCATTTGGTGTACTTTCCTGTGACCTGTGTTTTCCAGTCTTGCTGGTGAAAACAAGGTGGTATTCCAGATCCTACATTGAGTGTTGCTCTCTTCTGTCATCTCTTTGTTTCCTTTTTTCTTATGCATGCTTTCATCAGTAGGCAGCTGAATCCTGGAAGATAGTACAGATCCTGGAATTTTCTGTTCCTCTGTTCCACTCTAGTACTTTGCCCTGCACACCCCAGCTATCTTTATCTTTCTGCTTTATCACACCCACTCCCTTTTCTGCACTCCATTGTGGAGCTCACCCAGTTAGTTTTCTGTTTCAGAGATCACCATCCTTATGTTCAGGTCTTAAACTGATCTTTCAATTCTTTTGCCTATATTTTGGTTATTTCAGGTGAGATAGTTAATGAGGTTCCTATTATGCTATTTTTCTACAAGTTAAAAATGACCAAGGATTGTCTTTTTGATTGTTTGTATATTTTCTAAAGTTTAACTCATTAAATTATTTGGTGAAGGAGAGAGACGAAAAAGTTCTGTGTGGAGCCAGATGAGTGAACACAAGTTACCAAAGTAGGTAAACTGACTGTGCCTATCTCAAGTGGTTGGTGATTTCAGTGGTTTTAAGGAATACAAAGTGCTTAATCCATCAACATGCACCAGCATTTTAAAATCTCATTTAATCCTCCCTACAAGTCCATAATGGAGTAAAGCTGTTAGGATACAGTAGGTATATAGCAGATAGCATGGGATGGGACATACTGGACTTGAAGTCTACGTATGTGAGCTTTAATATTATCTTAGTCCTGCTGTAAAAGTAGGCAAGTAACTAAGGCAGGTAACTAATCTTTGAGTATTGGTTTCCTCACTATAAGTGCGGATGCTTTTCAGTACAGAATTGCTGTACTACAAATCTGTAATGCATAAGAAAATTATCCTCAGAATAACTTATTTTAGCTAATAATTGGGGATTTACATGTTGTTGGATAAAACCAAAATCATAGAATTGTTGAAAAAGTAAGGTAGTTACTTTTTGTATGCTGAGTTGATAGTTTTTAGTAGTAACATTTATTATTCACTTGTTGAACATCTATTTATTGAATGTGTACTAGGCCTTATTTTATAGGTTTGGGGCATATTTTGGTGACTAAGACAAGCAAAGGTCCCTACCCTTGTGTAACTAACATCTAGCAGAGAGCTTAATTATTAGCCTTAGAAAAGAATAGAGGTAACTTGAAAACTAGCCTTATTAGCATTTTGAAGTGCAAGCTGTTACTGGCAGGGAAAAGTGATGTTTGTGAATTTCCTGTTGTTGTTTGCCCTAGACTTAACAGCCAGCTCTGAGTTACTGCTCCTCCAAGGCTGACTGAGATATCCAGTGCACTTCTATTTAGGAGTTGTTGTGAAAGGAGCTAAAAGGTGATCATATCAAATTGTGAAAAATTCCTTCATCTCCATTATAGCACTGTACCTGCAATGCATGCACAATCTAGCAGGTAGTTTTCTTTATTTTATGACTTTTTTATTATATTTTATTATTTTTAGATTTCATACAGTGTGTGGTTGCTGAGCCCTTTGGGAATGCCCCCTGGCCCCCACTTTTGGTCTTCTACCTCCTTTCTCATTGCTGTTTGTTGGTTCATGTTTAACCTTTTGGTCTCTTTTCTGAAACAGGTCTCTTTTCCTGGGTGAGGATCTGTGTTCTTGGGACATGGTAGATCATGCAGCTTAGTTTTTCAGACTGCTTAGTTTTATGTTCATGTCCGGCAGCTAGTCCAATCTTGTTTGCATCTATCAATGTTTCCTCCATTCTGTTTTCTGGACAGAGAATTTTCTTTCTTGAATAAAGCAGGAGCCAATTGGCATTTATTTACCAGATACTGGGACATTGTAGTACTATGACAGGACATGTTTTATTTTTGTGCTGGAAATTATGACTTGTATTTCTGTTATTCTTTTTGCATAGAATTTGGAAAATCCTTTAACATTTCTCTATTTGTGGTGCAAATTACTCTTGAAGAGATTCTTTTATGAATTATCAAGAATGTCAGTATATTGATTGGACGTGAAGTCTGGACTCCTGATCCTTATTTTAGTGTTGCTTTTCCTATTTTCTTACCCATCTGCTGTAGTGCTTGTAAATGGGGAAAGTTGACAGTAATCATTCAAGTCATTCATTTGAAATCAAGTGACCCTTGGTTCCACACAATTTCTCCTGACGGTGATGTCACAGATGCAGAGAGGTAAATCTGAGCACAGGGATCACAGAAGTACAGTGAAAGTTGGTTTTGAAAGGGAATCTGGAGGCTAGGGGAACCAGTAAAGCCATGTCAGCTAATAACTCCTCCCGTGGCTTGCCTTTAAGTGAACTATCGGTTTGACCACATAGCATATGGATTTGTTGAAGGGGGCAAGTTAGGAAAAGTGCTTAGTGACAGCAAATGCCTGTTTTTTCTTGGAAGAATCTGGAGATTTACTCAATTTCATCTTGAAACTGATTCTGTAGCCACCTCTCAGGGACCGGAAGGGTGGATCTCCTTGTCTCATGGGGTCAGTTTAGGCAGGAGACAAAAAGGAAGGAGGGTGGAGGGTATGCAGGGCATTTATATGCCACTCTCACCCCAGTTCTAGCAGGACACTTTAGGCTGCAGGGGAAATATAGGAAGAGTGGACAGATAATTATGTTTTATGTAATCCATGAGATTATTGTTTGAAAGCTATGGGGATTGAATATTTACATATTTTTATGTTTTATTTATGAAGAAAGGATGCTACTTTTCCGATAGTCCAGCATTTTTATATCTTTGCCTTATGATGTAGGTCTAAGCTATTTTTTCAGGTATATCTAGGATTAATTTATAATTTTCTGGGGCTGTAACTTTATTAGATATCAACAAATAAATATTTTATCTAGTTCAGTTAATTAGTTTCCACACACAGGGAAAATTTGAAACTAGAGCTCCATATTTATTTTCTTTTAGCATAGTTAAAGTATGTTCAATGCTTTCATCTATAGTGATTTTGACTTTTTTCTCTAATAACTCATTCCATATTCTCCTTAGAACTTGGAAGATTATCTTAACTAAATAAGATTTTTACTTAAGTTTTGACTAACATTTGGAAACTGTAGGTGATGTAGACTAATAGGGTTTGGCTGACATTTGTAAACCAGGGATGATATCATACAATAATAGAATTTTGGTCCAAGGAGGGATGTTAACATCATCTGGTTTATTCCCTTGTTTTTAGTAGAGGAAATTGATGCCTGGAGAAGGTGGTTAAAGAATTGATTGCCAATAAATTCTATATTTGTTTTGTTTCCATGATTTTACTTTTATTTTGTTCCTTTAATTAATTCCTGATGTTTCTTTAAATATAATTTCCCTTAGAATCCATTTTTGATATACCTGATCTTTATCAACAGTCAGCTATTCATGTATCTAATATTTGATGAGTAGATTGAGTAGTATACAAATATGCCAGTACCCCAGCCTTGCTTATGAGGTGTGAAGGGTAGTAGGAAAGACAGAGGTGACTATCTCCCTGTACTGTATTTCATTAAACCCTATAAAGGTTGCTCTTTTATAAAAGGAGATGATTTGCCCATTTAACTTTAATCAACCTTTATTATGGCCTTAGGAAACTGAGTTAATTTTTGAATACATTTGGAAAAGATTTTGAACTGCTGAATTATTTTAACTTGGGTTAGACACACAGCAGGTCATGTAGAACAAAAAAGCCTGGAGTTAAATTTATGTTTAAGATTGTTTAGGGAAAAATGAATTTCTCTTGATGGGTGTTGAGAGTTTTGCAGGAATAACTTTGGGTTTTCAGCTTGGAATTTGGATTGTTTAAAAATAAAATTATAAACAAATGTCATATTTTCTAACAAGAGAGCAACATTCCTACTTTGCTGGAATTGGCAGTGAGAAATTTAAATCTGGTTATTGTAATTGAACAACTAAAGCTTTTCTCCCTAACTTAAAATAGAAAAATTCTCTATGTTCTAATAACAAAATGCTACCTCCTTAGTTGCTGTCTGCCTGCTCTTGTTTCTGTCCTATTTTCAGTTGACCCTCTTTCCACCCACCACTACTCTGCTTCATTGCTTTGTCCTCTCTCCTGCTGGACCTTTCACTTTCACACTGTGGTTCTGGTTCTGTTCTGTTACAGTCATCTCTGACCCTGCATAGTGTTTCTCTCTGCAGCTTAACTCAAACTTTTTATTTTTTCATGTGATATTTTCCTCATAATCTTTTCCACTCACCTAAAGCTTTTAAACTTTTGTACATGGACTTATTTACCTGTTTCTAGCTTTGCATATATACCTAGATGTGGAATTGGGAGGCATATGATAATTTTATATTTATTCCATGAGGAATAAATGCAACCTGTTTTCCACAATGGCTGAACCAGTTTGCATTCCCCATGGCAGTGCTCCAGTTTTCCATATCCTTACTAATACCTCCTGTTTTCTGGTTTTTTGAGTATAGGTATTCTATTGGATGTGAAGTGATACCTCAGTATCGTTTTTGATTTGCATTTCTCTGGTGACTGATGTTGAACATTTTAATGTGTTTGTTGGTCACTTATGTATTATGTTGACAAATCTCTATTCAAGTCCCTCATCCATTTTTAAATTGAGTTGTTGTGCTGTTGTTGACTTATAAATGTTCCTTATATATTCTGAGTACTAGACCCTTATCAGATACAGAAGTTGCAAATATCTCTCCCCTTTTGTTAGGTAATTTTCACCTTGACAGTATCTTTTCATGAACCTAAGTTTCTAATTGTTATGCAGTCCAGTTTATCTACATTTTTCCCTGTTGCCTGTGACTTCAGTGCCATGTCTAGACTTCATTGCCAAATGGAAGATCATAATATTTACAGCTGTGGTTTTTTTCCTAAGAGTTCCATGGTATTAGGTTCTATAGTTAGGTTATATATCTCTTTTGCATTGGTTTTTGTCTGTGGTATGACATAGAGGGTCTGATTTTATTCTTTTGCTGGTGGCGGGCCACCTGTCATATTTGTTGAAGAGGCTAATCTTTCCGCAGTAAATGGTCTTGGCATCTTTGCTAAAGAAACATCTTTCTTCAAAATATATGGGTTTGTTTCTGGACTCTTGATTCTCTTCCTTTGTTTTACATATGTATTATTATGCCAGCACCACACTGTTTTCATTACTGCATCTTTGTAGTGAGTTTTGAAATGAAAAGTGTGAATCTTTCGATTATATATATTTTTTCAAGATTGTTTTGAGTTTTGGCTCTAATGAGTAGTAAGAATTTTGATCGGCATCTCACTGAATCCATGGATACTTTGGGTCGTGTTGCCATCTTGACAACAGTAAATCTTTCAGTTCACAAACTTGGGATCGCTTTCTGGTTATTTGGGTCTTTCTTTCAGCAATATTTTGCACATGTCTTTTACCTCCTTGTTTAAAGTTGTTTTTAAGTATTTTATTCTTTTGGATGCTATTGTAAATGGGGTTGTTTTTCTTACTTGGATTCTTCAGAAGATCAGCTTTCATCATGCATTATATTCTTCCTTGCCTACTTTGATTATTTGGCTGTAGGACAGTGACAAAGCATCCTTTGACAAAGCATGACTTTTGGGGTCAATGATATTTACTAAAATGATCTTCCTGTCATTAGAGTTGTTGGGGTCACCTAACTCTTCATTTACTTAATCTCTGATAGTAAATCCCTCCCTTTACTCTAAAAGGATATTAGAATCTGCCTTGATTTGTTCTCAGTTGTTAGTCTTGATGACCATGCTGGTATGCTAATTTAGAGGTTATTTTCCAAATAAACAGTTCATTTGAAATAACCAGTTTATATTTGATCTTCTCAACTCTTGTAATTTAGGTTGTTCTGAACCATGACCCCACAGTCTTGTCAGTTCCTCCCTTCTCCTGGAATCAACCTGTTTTCCTGGTTTCCTAAAGAGTTATCTTATTGCCGATGGACTATAAAACTAGCTCAAGAAAATATTGTTGAATAGCTTGTTTCTCTCACTACCATTCCTTATTGCTCATTTCACCTCTTGTAGAGTCTACTAAACCAACCCCTGTTAGCCTCTGCTGTCTATTACCCCTGATTTGAGACTGCATTTTATTGTTCTTGTCACATTTGAGGAGATCAGGTGCATTCAGGGTGGTTTGGCTGTAGATGCTCTTGCCACATGTGAAACAATGATAATTAGGAGTTGTTAGAAAGAGGAAGATAACCTAGATCCTATCTTCATTGATCTTTTATGTTTTTCTATCTTCAAAACAATTACTTGAGCATATGAAAAAAATTGCATTCAGAAACAAAGTATATTATTTACATTTCATCTTTTTCTGAAAATTAATTTGTTTTAGAATTCTTTTTGTTACTGATTTCCAAGGTAAAAATACATGTTATAGAAATATGTAGGAAAGATGTTTCTGACCATAAAGCAGAAAAAATACATTATTTGACCTTGTATAGGCAATTTTTTACAAGTATCTTTCCAATTTTTTTCATATTCTCATTTTTCCTAATGTTTTTGAATGCTTATGTAATGATTTAAAACTATAGGTAACTCTTTGAAATAAGTGATTCTTCAAAAATAAGTAATGTTAAATTTTTCCTCTTCCTGTCCCTTTTACCAGTGCTCTGTAGTCAGATAGTGGTGTACACATTTTCTACTTTAAGAAACTGCTGCTGTTTATAGCTGGTCATTTTCTAAAAAATTTCTTAGGGATGTTTTGAAAGTTAAATTTCCTGTAGACGTGTCTATCCATTCAGCATGCTAGCTACATACTGATGTCAGTTATAGACAGTTTTGTAGCGTGATTGTGTTTATACTGTATTAGCTTTGTATTTCTAATATGTTCAGGTTTTTTGACTTATTTACATTTTGTTTTAGCGCAGTAAAGTCTACTGATTATACCTTCATCATAAAGTATACCTCTTCATGCTTTTCTATCTCCTGTTGAAAATAAAATCTTAATAGTCTCTCACTGTGTTTTGGAGTAAGTTTTGGGGAGAAAAATACATAATTGGTATAATTTTTGAAATCTTCTGAGCATTTGTTATCTTTGCATGTAATGAGAATCTGGGAGTAAAATTCCTGATCTGCTTCTTATTGCCCTGTAAACTATAGTTTTTTAAAACATTCCTTAGCATTCTTATCATCTGGTTAAAGTGTTTCCCATGTTATTCTCATTTATATAGTGGACATGGCTAGGCCAAGAATTTTTCTCTTGTTTCAACCCTATTATCAACACTGCATGTGACGGTTCTTTCCATGCTTTGATTTTGACCTTCTCCTTTCAGTTTATATTGCTTTGCCAAATTTTGCCTTTTTGTGTATCGAAGTATATTAAGGGAGCTTTGTGTGAAAGTATTTTAGTAATTAGTATTTTGTAGTTGCTAGTGTTACTCTTTTTGGAGGGGGGCTAGTGTTAATCTTAACATATCAAATATATCATTTATTAAAATGTTATTTTTTAATTAGATTTTATTATTTGAGGACTTTCCAGCTTTTATTGGCCTTTTGAATTATTTTAAGCAGTAAATGCATTTTTGTTTAGTTAATGACTGTAGCTGTATATGTCTATTTCTTTAAACTATTGTAGTTTTTTTTTTCCAGGTTTTCTTTCATAGGACAATTACAAAGAGATATAAAACTATGAAAGCATGCAATAAAAAAACCAGCCATAATCTACCATTTATATTCAACCATAACGAAAACTTCATTGTATTCCTATTCTTTAAGACATAGAACACATATACAGCATGCATCTATATATTTAACTTCACTGGGGTCATTTAGTGAATATCTGTTCATAGGCATAAACTATTTTATTTAGCAAACATTGTTGAAATTTTATGTATGGCTTGTATCTTGCCAGTTTTCATTATTTTCTAAGCAAAACCCAGTTCATTAAACTGTATTTGTAATTTGTAGTATCAGTTACATCATACTATTTTTCATTGCTTTTTGGTCATTAAAACCCTGAGCAGGGAGGGATTTGATTGAAGGGGTTTAATGGCTTGGAGGTACCATCGCTAACCCTTTAGTGATATTCTGTCACTAAAAATAACAGGATTTATGGTGAAAATAAGGTTAAAAGCAAACCACTCATCACCTCTGAATTTTCAAACCAAGCCCAAACAACAAAAGCATTATTAGCACCTCTTAAGATAACATGGACAGCCCACTCAGACTACTTAATGTGGCTGACCTGCTTCGTTGAGTTAGAAATATTATATATAACAGAATGGAAATCACAACCTGAGTGGGCTTGAGACAGTGCAGATGAAAATACCTTTCTAAGCCATTGGGACTGCCATAAAGGTGGCACAAGAGGAATAGCAGCTTGGCTTTCATGGTTCAGAAACCATACAAAGACTGGTGGTATTTCTCTGCGGCGGGGGCCCTTCCTGAATTTCTAGTGAGATCAAAGCCACAAATCATTAAGTGACGGCATATATGGCTTGAGTATGTGTTTTGTTTTTTGTTCATTTCTTTCCTGCTCACAACTTTTTTCCATCTAACTTTATAGGAAGTTGAATTCACAGAACTGCTAGATGTTCTTGATACTTTGGACTGTGTCTGGAAAACTTAAGTATTTACACATTATTGTTATTATTGCCAATAATAACAACATAACTTACTTATTAGAAACAGAGTTTTTTATTTCCTGTGAAAGATGTTAGGTTTAAATTCAGAAGTTGTGGACCACTTAAGATTTCTTTTTTTTCTAAAGCTTTTTATGGCATGGAAGTGTTTTGAAATTGGTAAAAATTGTTAACTTTTTTTTTTTGTTCTTAAAATTTTTAAGTGAACTTTATATATAATGAAGTGAACAAATTTTATTTATTTTTGTTAATTGCATAACTTATTTTTAAAATATTTTTATTTTGTAATTGTTGTACAATATTGGTCATGTTTGCATGGTTGTATTGTACACCTTATTCCCCACCCCACCCCACCTCTCCTTTCCCCTATCCCCTTTCCCCCTCTGGTCAATCCAACTTCTCTTGCTGCAAGCTGTTGGTCTATGTTTGGCCTGCTGGTCTTTTCTTTTTCTAGAACTCTGTCCTTTTTTCCTGGGTGTGGATTTGCACTGCTGGACAGCAACAGACGAGGCCACTTGGCTCTCCAAGAGTAGCTGAGGCGGATAGTCAGGTTGAGCTTGTTGGGAATTTGTTGTCGGGCAGATATGTGGTATGCTTCTCCAGAACCTGTCACTTGTTGCTGGTTCTGTGCCATACAGTTCTGATATCTGGGTTTGGAATCCAACTCCCGGCTGATGGTGGTGAGGCATTTGCTGTTGGGACAGACTTCCCCAGGTGGATGGTTGCGCTCCTCTCCTCTCCTCTCCTCTTAGCAGTTCTGCCAAGGGGCCACAGGCACTTGTGGCTTTCTTCCCCCATTATTGGTAAAGGAGGGAGCCTCTTTCACGTTGCACATTACTGTGGGCCCGGGGTTTGATTCCCCAGTGCCAGAGACAGTGTGGGTAGAAATCTGTGACAGGTCACCTCAATCATTGGTTTCACCTTCCTGTCTCAGTGGTTCCCAACTCATTGCTTGTCCCACCCAGGTGGTGAGTGTATCCAGGACAATTATTACTTCCTTTCCTCTGCATTCTATCTGTAGCTGGAGAGACTGAATTTTTCATTCCTAGTACAAGTGTATTGAGGTTGGAGTAAACCAGAGGGCTCTCTCCCCAACACCGCAGCTCCAAGGGTAGGCATGGTTCAAAAGGACCTCAGCTCCCACCTCCAGCAGCAAGGCTCACTGGATTGGACCCAGAAGGTAGAGCCTATTAAGCCGCTCTCCTTGCTCATGCCCCTTGGGTGCCCCACCCCTACCCTGGAAACTGAAAGGGTGGAGACTGGGGGGGGGTCTCTCAGGGCCCCTAAACCCTGAGATCCTGAGAGCTGGATGGTGCAGGATTTACCGTATCCCCTACTGGTGGCTCCCCAGATGGCCAGGCCTTTCGAGGGGGCCTCAGCCCTTGCTCCCAGCTCAGCTTGGATCAGGGCGGGCCTACAAATCCCTTCTCCCAGCTCCAGACCCCCGGGGTTCTGCCTAGCCTCCATCCCCCCCAAAAGGGAGGAGGCCAGGTCCCACAACTCGAGATCCCTAGACCCCAAGACCCTGTGACCCCAAGACCCCAGTGGCATGGGTCATGCCTGCCCACACCCCTTCCAGCAGTCTCAGCTGCAGCAGAAGTGTGCTGGGTGCCTCTCCCGGATCCAGGTGGTGTGGGGGGCTTTCAATTCTTTCCTCCCAGCCCAACTGGGACTAAGGTTGGACCTGGAAGGCAGCAGAGCCTACTGATCCCTCCTCCCCAGCCTATACCCAGTAGAGGTGCTCAGTCCCCACCCCCTGCCCCTGTGGAGTCAGAGGTTAGCTTCTCCAACCTGAGATCCCTGGACTCACAGGGACTCAGAGTCCCTGAGACCTTGAGGTCCTGGTGGCATGGGACTCATCCTTGTTGGAGCTCCTCTCCAAGGGTCTGCACAGTTCGAAAGGTTGAAATGAACAAATTTTAAATGGACAGTTAATTGCATTTTGAAAAATGCTTAACACCTATGTAACGACAACCCCAATAAAATTCAGAATATCTCCATCACCCCAGGAACGTTCCTGGTCTTCCTCTGCTATCAGTTCACCTATCTCCCTCCTACTCTCTGTGACAGGCAGCCACACAGTCTTAGCAGGTGGTTTATTTCTATTGTTCAGGAGTATCCCATGGTCTGAATATACACAATCGGTTATTTGTTCATCTGTTGATGGACATTTGTGTTATTTCCAGTTTTAACTGCTATGAATAAAAGTGCTATCAACATTCAAGTATAAGGTTTTTAATAGACATATGTCTTTCATTTCTTTTGGATAATTTCTAAGGAGTGACATTAGGTCACAGAGTAAGTGCAGGTTTAACTTTGTAAGAAACTGAGTTTTTCAAAGTGGTTGAACATTTTCACACTGTTAGCAATATATGAGAGTTGCAACTGTTCCACATCCTTGCAGCATTTATTTATTTTCTGGGGTGGCTATGGAATCTCATTGTGGTTTTAATTATTTGTGTTTCTCTAAATGACTAATGAATGATGTTTAATATACTACTTTTTCCTCACATTTATCATCTAGGTATTTTTTCTTAGGAAACATATGTTCATCTTTTTGCCCGTTTTATTTAATTGTATTCTTTCATTTTTTGACTTGTAGGAGATCTTTATATTTTCTCCAAGTTTGTGACATGTATTTTCTCGAGTCTTCTGGGACTGACTTTTCAATTTGATGACAACCAGTTTATCAATTTTTTTCCTTTCATGTTGTGTATCTTCTGTCTATAAACTTTCTTACTCCAACCTGTAAAGATGCTCACCAACATTTTCTTCTAGAAGCTTTATACTTTTAGCTTATATATTTAGTGTATATCTCAAATCAGGTTTTGTGTGATACGAAAGAAAGGGATCAAGATTTTTTCCCTACATATTTTGTTCAATTGTGTTAGTATCACTTTAATTTAATTGCCTCAATACCTTTATTAAAATTCTGTGAGCCTTGTATTTGCAGACTTATTTTTAGATTGTTTTCTGTTCTATTGCTCTTTATCGTTATATCTGTACAGTGTTCTCATGATTACTACAGCTCTTTGTTGTGGAAACAGGTAATATGAGTGTGTTAAAACTCTTTTCAGTATTTTTTGGTGTTTATGTTTAATTTTAGAATTTGTTTCAGATTAGCACTAATCTACTGGTATTTTGATCAGGTTACTTTGAATCTATAGATTGGTTTGAAGGACTTGACATCTTAACATTATTGAGGTTTATGTAAGACAATGACATCTCTCTACACTTTGTTATCTCTAATTTTTCTTAGCTGTGTTTAGTAGTTTTCAATATAGGGATTTTAACATATCTTTATTTTGATTTATTTTTAGGTACTTGATTTTTCCAGCAGTAAGTTTAGATTTTTCTAACAGTAAGGAGTTGATTTTAAAATTTAATTTTTCAATCTATTGCTAATATATAGAAATATAATTGATTTTGAAAATACCCACCTTATATTCTTAATCTGCAGTGTTTGTGAATTGATCTTAGTAATATTTAATTTTCATAGTTTTTCTACATACCTAATCATATCTGTGAATGAACTTTACTTCATCCATACCAGCTTTACTTTGTCTAATTTTAGTTCATTGACTAGGACCTCCAGTGTAAGGTTGAGCAGAAGTGGAAATTGACAACCTTTGCTTGCCACTGATCTAGGATTAAGAATTTAGTAATTCACCATTGAGCATATTAGATGTAGAGATTTGTGGATACTCTTTACTAGACTGAGGAAATTTGTCTATTCCTAGTTTGCTGATAGTTTTTATTATGATCCTAGGCTTTGTATTTGTCCAGCTGTCTTCTTCTGCATCTTTTGAAATGCTCTGGGTTTTTAAATCTTTAGTCTGTTGTGTTGAATTGTATTCAAATTTTAAAAAGATAAACTTTTATATATAGTTGGTCATGATATAGTATTCTTTTAATATCTGATATTTTCTGAGGAATGTGTCAGTACTGTGGCACATTTTAAGGTATGTCAATCTAGTTTTCTTGCAATATTTTCATCAGATTTTAACATTAGTATAATGCAGGTCTTATAAAATGAATTAAGAAGTGTTCTCTGACTATAAAGATTTTTTTGCAAGACTAGTGTTATTTTATCTTTAAGTGTTTGATGGAATTTATTTATTTATTGTTTTTTTGAGACTAGGTCTTGCTATTTTTGCCCATGGAACCACAGGCTCACATTGCCAGGGATACCACAGACTCAGGCAATCCCCAGCCTCAGCTTCCCAGGTACCTGGGATTACAGGCGTGTGCCAACACCAGCTGTTTTTTGGGGCACTAGGTCTCGCTAAGTGCCCTGAGCAGGACTCGAACCACATCCCAGGCCCCGGCCATGGCTTTCTAGGCTGCCATCTACAGGCATGCACCATGATAGAATTTATATGGACCTGGAACATTTGAGGAAGGTTTTTAATTATTTGAAAAAGACTTTTGATTAATTGGATTTTTTATTTTCTTGACAGTTTTGCTAAATGGTGTTTTTACAGGGATTTACAATTTAAAATTACAGTTTTATCTGAGTTACTGAACTTACTGTCATAAAGTTGTTCATGATTTTTTTTTTTTAACATTTGTAGGATTTGTTGTCATATTCATTCTATATTCCTAACATTGGGTTATTTTCTTTTTCCTTTTCTTGCAAAGTTCCTATTTTGTTAACCTTTTCTGATCATCTTTTGATGGTATTCTTACAGCTAATTTATTATGCTATTTGTTCAGAGAAGGTAACCTGCCTTATTTCTAGTTAGAATCCTTTTTTAAAAATGCATATCATTTAAATTGATCGTTAACCCCCACCCTCAGTTTCATGTCTCATAAGTATATTGTTCAGATCATTTATCCACACTCAAGTTTTTTTTTAATCTGTTTTGATCATTTGGCACTGAGATGTTAGTTTCCAATTGTGATTGTGGATTTGTCTGTTTCTTCTTGATTTTTTTTCTAGCACTTTTTACTTTTGTATTTGAAGTTCTTTATTACTTGCACTGCTGTAAATTTTAGCTTATATTTTCATTAATGTGAATATTTTCACTCAAACAAATGTATTGAAATACTAAATTGAGTTCTAGTTTGCTTCATGTCAATACTGCTTTGCATGCATATACTTAAAACATGCATATATTTAAAATTTTTATTCTAGGAGTGTCTCTTGTAAATAACATCAATTAAGACTTAGAATTTATTTAAAAAAATAAACTATTTGCTATTAATTGTGATTGTCAATTGTTTTTTGTATTTAGCTGTCCTGTTTCATTTTCCTCCTCCCTTTCTCTCTCTCCTTACCTCTTTTCTCCACCTTTTTACCATAGCACCAGTCTTCCCAGATCTTTGCTAGTATTTGCCGCCCCAGCAGGGAGAGTATTTTGAGGAAGACATGTAATTTTTCTCTCATTCCATTTGGTACTTTCTGTGGGTTAAATAAAACTGTACTACCCAGCTAGAGGAGCAGCTCTCCTCTGTGTATGCCTCAAATCTTGTTTATGAATTAATGATTTTATTAATTAAATTCAGAAATGGGAAAACTTAATTTTGTAGGCAAAATGCTAGTAGCAGAGTTGTTTGTTTTATGTCTCTTTTCTTAGGAAGTGTTAAGATTCCTAGATGGACAGAATCTTGAGAGCTTGTTTGGAGGTTCTAGCAGGGGAGCACAGCTACTCGTATACCCTCGACTGAAGAACGGTCTGTCTCTATTCGGGGAAGGCCATCCTCTTTGACTGAGTGTGCAGCTTCGGGAGGGATGCACATGGAGCGGTGAGGGAGGAAGGGGACACCCACCTAGCCAGCCAGATCATCTGAATTAACCCAGGCCATCAATGGGGTGACAGATGTCGCAGCCAGATCGCCCTCACATCCAATTGACAGAATCTTAAGATACCTCAAGGACTTGGCATAGGCTCAGTAAATGTGAAATTTATACATCAGTTAAATTCCCCTGTATCTTTTTTCTCTCTAACGTGCATTGTACACTTAATCTCTCTCTCTCTCTCTCTCTCTCTCTCTCTCTCTCTCTCTCTCTCTCTCGCTCCATGCATTACTAGAGGGACACAATTTTAAATAAAAGTCTATCAGTTGAAAGTTACTCCCAGCTTTTATTCTGAAATTCTTTTGGATTATAATGGAGAAAAAAGCCTCTGTTTTTTCAAACCTTTCTCAAGCACTGGTTGACATACATTTCTTTTTTGTGAACAGTGAACTGGGTTGAAGCTCATTGCCTTGGTAGTCACAAGTATTTAATTAGATCCACTAATACCATTTTTTCCTTTTGATTTTTTGGTTACCTTGGATTTTTTCATACTAAGTACTGATTTTCTACTTAGGATAGTGATTAGATTTTGCCCTTAAGTTTTTTTGAATCAGTTTTAAAGAAAAATTTTGAATGCAGGTAGGACGAAGGGGTATACAAAATTTGAAGAAGGTGATGATGTATGTCAGAAGTTGGAAGTGGTCCTGTTTGAGAAGGTGATATAAGAATGAGTGAAATTTGGTAGTGAGTTCTCCAGTATTTCTTGAGTACTGCAGTTATGGTGTCTAATCTGCAGTACCAACCTGTTGTTTAGGAAGTGTGTAGGGAACTTTCCTAAGAATATGAGAAGTAGTATGGTGTTTTTCCACCTTTAAGGGAGTGTGGATATGTCTGTGTGGCAGATGTTGAGAGTTTACCCTAGTAAAGTGTGTCAGCATCGAGGACATCATGCTGCTGATGAGGGAGGAGGAAACAGGAGTCTTCCCTGACTGGGAGTGTGAGGCCTTGGTTCACACTCATGTTTTCACAGAGGTCTTACTCTCCCTTCCATTTTGAGTATTTCTTCTTAAATCCCTATCAGTTTTTTCGGGGGAGAAGTAACTTTTGTTTATAGTTTTATGTTCAGAAGCTTTGTGTCCAAAAGGGAGGGTGTCACATTGATTCTCAGAGGAGAGGAACTGCCAGAGTACTGTTTAGCAGGATAACTACTTGGATATTAAAATCTAGGTTTTTTTCTTTGTTGGTGATAATAAAACACAGTGTCATTTCTGCTGCATAAGGTAGCATATGTGAAAGATGTCTGATGAAGATGTGTACATACATCAATCTTATCTTCACTCTTTTCAATATTTGAAATACTGATGGTCAAGATGCTGAGAATATTTTAGATATTTAATTATTGTTTCCCTATTTTTTTTTCTAGGTCTTGATGCAGAACTTTATTACGTGAGAAATGACCTTATTAGTCACTATGCGCTGTCCTTTAACCTGTTAGTACCCAGTGAGACAAATTTCCTGCACTTCACTTGGCATGCAAAGTCCAAGGTAAGAGGGTCGCGTTGGGTGGTCAGTCACAGACACCATGGTAGGGACACTTCAACCAGAGGCTGATCTTCCCAGGGCTGAGGGGTGGACTGCCATCTATTCAAAAGAGTAAGTGGGTGGTGGGCATTAGCAGTGCTGGGATTTTTGCACATTTATGTTTAAAAGTTTCTAGCTTGTTTTACTAGAATTTCTGAAATCCTTTAAAATGAAGACAGTTATCACTTATGTGAATTGCACATCCTTTAGGCTTTTCAGTAGGGATGCAGATATAGCTTGAAGAAGGGATAGTTGAAATGGCTTTTATGGTCATATGGGTGGGGGTTGGAAATGCTGGGGAGAATAGGTGTTTTATACTTGTTTGGTATAATGGATCTAGTTCTCTCGTTTATGAGAAATGGTGAAGTAAGGGCTAGCATATCCAGGCTCCTGTGTGTACTGTGGTTAAGTTCTTTTAGCCACAAGGAACCTTTTGCCTGGTTTATTTGTTACTGAATTCTTTACATATCTTCTGATTTCCTGGGCTGTTTGAACATGCTGTTTTCTTGTAGGTCAAAAAGTGGCAGGCTGAGTGTAGATCCCACACTACCCGGTTAATTCTACTTTCTTTTTCCAGCTTTTGTATAGGCTTCAGAGTAGGATTTTTGGGGGGAAGTAAAAGTAGCTTTGGTATTAAAAATACTTAATACGTATTGCAGACTTTCTTTTAAAGTAGTTAAAGTGGTGTTCTGATACTTGTCACAAGTCATTTCATTTTGACCACTTTAATAGAGGTCTTTTTATTCTTATTTTTTCTACTTAGAAAATGATAGTTTTTATTGGGAAAATTCAATTGTTAAAGAAATGTTTTTAAGAACTGTAAAGACTTTGTAGATCTTTACCCATATATAATTATTGTCTCTGGCTTGGTATAATTTTTTCAAGGCTTATTTTTCAAACAAAAGGGAAATTTTATAACACGTGTTGTTTAGTACTTTCCCCTCTACTTAATACTGTATCTCAGCATCTTTCCATTACTCACAGAATTGACTCATTCTCTTTAATAGTTTTCTCATATGGTATTGTATGTCGTATGGTAAATGACCTCATTGACACATGGATTTTTAGTAGCATTTAGTACCATTCAGGCACTTCCTTTCATTGTTACAAGTATTTTCCTTGACTTCTTAGGTAGGCAAAATTCCTAGTAAAAGGATGGTGAAGATCAGATAAGTAAAAATTGCAGAAACATGTATCTGTTCATATCATTACACATACACATTACAGAAATACTATACATATACTTAATGCATTAAAACATAGTTATAGGAATGTTATGATTAAAGTTATGTGGCTTGGGTCCTGGGTAAAACCTACGTGGTTTGCTGTCTGGAGCATTTCAGCTCTTCAACACTCTTACCATAGGGTACCCAGTTAAGGGGGGTGGTCTTTTAGGTGTAGATCTCTTTAGGATGAAAACTTCAAAAACAGCGATCAAGAGAAGAAATTCATGCAAAGCAAATGTAAAACATTAATCAGTGCTATCTGGATAACTCAAGTACTAAAGTAAGTGGAGTAGGTAATTCATCAAAGGTTCTCCTGAGACATTTTAATCTAAGTTATGTCAATAGCCCCTGTACTCTTCAAGTAATCCGGGCTAACATTTTTTCAGTGTTCTTTTGTAACATCAGATGACCTTAATATTATTTGGTAGGTCGTTAATTTTGATATACTTTCAAGCATAAAGAAAAGTTATAAAATAGTACAAAGAATTCTTATATATCCTTTACCAAGGTTTACTAATTATTGGTTTGTTGTATATGCTTATTTTATCATTCAATTTTTCTTTCTTTTTCTCCCCCTAGTTCTCATACATACACTTTACCCCTTGGGTTGTTTGTAAATGGTTGTAAGCATTCTGTCCTTTTACCCCCAAGTGCATTAATGTATAGTCCCTAAGATTGAGAGCATTCCTTAGATGACCAAAGCACAAAGTCAATTTGCATTGTCTTCTGATTAGATTCAGGAATGTCTCATGGTAATACCACTAAAATCTGTTCATCACAGCGATTGTGTTGTCTGCTTGTCCCACTACTGGTGATGTTTTGTCCCACTACTGGTGATATTAACTCAGGTCTCTTAATTAGTTAAGCAGGTTTCACCACTGTACAATTTTCCTCTTTATAATTAAGAAGTAAGGGAAGTAATTTGAAGTTTAATATAAAAAAATTCCATTCTAAATCATCCTTTCGGTCATTAGATTTGCATCTTTTTTTAAAAAACTAGGCTTCACTCTTCAGTCTTTTCTGCTTTGGAGGGTAGTGTGCTCTGTCTCTCTCAGGTTAGACATCTAGCGTGTTGGGTCACTATTTGATAGGGATGTTGTGGAAGGAATTCAAACATGGGGAATGATTGTTCTTGAATTTTAAATTGCCTTGCAATCCTAAGATCCTTACTTTTTGTAAACATCTGTCAAGTAGAAAAACTTTTAAGGTTTTCAGAAAAATTGATGACCATTGTTAGCCTGGGTTCATTTTGGATCAGGAGCAACCTTGGTATAACTGTTAGCATCTTTGTTCTTCTCTTTATCCTGAAAAGCATCTCTTCTAAACTATTCCTTTGTCCAGTATTAAGTAACTATTGTTAGTGCACATTTGGGCTGCTATTGTTGATACAATATTCCTGGTAAGTCAGAAGTTCCCTGATTGTGGAGGGCATGCTGTGCTTTTATGTTCGGAACAGAAGCTCAGAAGCATCTTAGCTTTCTTCTACATCCAAGTGCAGTTGATTCTCTTTTATAATTATACCTTAAATCATTGTTTACTTCTATTATGACCCCATACCTCATCCTTAGTTTGGGCCTTTGCTGTTTCTTACTTGGGTATAAAGTAGCTTTCTATCTGACCTCCTTGCTTCTGCACTAATCTCTTGCTACACCTTCTGCAAAATGACTTAATCATATTCTGCTCCCAATTCCACTATGTAAAGAGGAGATTTTCCACACCATCAGGCAAGTCTTTGACGCCACCTGTGTGTCCAACAATTCAGCTCTATTGTTAGAATTGATGCCATCTATCTACAGATATCAGATCCCACTGGTTGGACTCAATTCTACAAGACTCCTTCCTCTGCCACCTCCCATGTCAGATGCAAGTTGTAAATCCAGGTTATATCACCTGTACTTTTGAATGATCAGTGGTAAGGTGTCTAACAACCCCATCCTTATGTTCAGTTAATTTGCTCAAGTGGTTTACAAAGAAACATTTATTTATAATATTACCATTTTATTATAAAAGAATACCTAACCCAGCAATAGCCACTTGGAAAATGGGTGTGAGGGAGGACACAGAGCTTTCTTGCTCTCTTGAGCGTGCCCAGCTTTATGAATCTCTATACCAGTTTGGAAGTTCTTCAAATCCTACGCTATTGATTTTCATGGAACTTCTTTTATAGTTTTGATAGATTAAATCATCAATCATTGCTGATTGAACACTATCCCTGGTTCTTCTCGTCTCCCTGGAGATTTAGGATAGGACTGAAAGTTCCAACTTTGTAATAGCATGTCTGTGGGGTTTTCAGAAAGCTACCTCATTAATATAATAATAAAATGTACCTTTGTGAATCTCATCACTCAAGAAGTCTCAAGGTTTCATGAGCTCTTCCAGGAATGAAGTAGAGGATCAAGTATTTCTTATTTTAAATCACAATATTCATGTCACCCTAGGAGACTTGGTTTCCATAAGAGTGAAGTTTGATTTCTTGGATGATCTTATCCTTACCTTCTTTTCTACTGCCTCTCCAACTAAATCATTTGGTACCATTATGTTGGACAACTTCTTGATTGCCCTGTGCTCTGCAACATTGCTGCTGTTTGCTCCTCTGGAAATGCCCTCTCTCCATTCTTTTCTTCATCCTCTTCATATCATAAAGCTCTTACCCAGTATCACCTCTTCTGCAATTATGCCAGATACCCTTTTCTGTACTACATGCCTTTATTTCTTCAGAGTCCTCAACATGCAATTAAGACTATTATAGTAGTTCATTTTCCTTTCTGTCCCACTCCTAGACTCTTGAGTTTATCAAGAGTGGGAACCCCTTTTTATATTTTCTGTGTCCCTTGTATCTGGAATAGCACCTTATATGGTGTTAAAGGTGCTCTTTACTGACTGCAGAAGGGATGCACAGGAAGCAGCCTCAGGGCACATCTCAAGCAGTGGGAACTTATGAACAGAGCTTTTCACAATTGAAATGTGCTGCTTTAGGAGTGGTAAATTTCCTTTTTTTAGAAGTGTGAAAAAAGTTTGGGTGCTCTTGATACTAGTTTCCCATGTGACTTATTTTCAGTTGTCTTACTGTAAATAGAATGAAATTGAAAATTTGGAATAATGAATGGAATCCATAGATTGAATATAGTGCTTACCTAATCTTAGAAGTTCAACTGTAAACAGGTGTAAAAATTAAAGTAATAAGCTCATATCTTAAAATGTTTTATAAAATAAAAATAAAAAAATTAAGGAACATGTATCTTAATCTAGTTACAGGCTGCAGCTGCCTTTATAGCTATATTCAGGTTTTAATTTCTGTGATGATTTTACCACAGTCAATTAAATTAATCAGAAATAAAAATACAGCTCCAGCCTCTGAAGAGACCACAATCTGGCAAGTTTTATAAAATTTATATAAATTGAGCTGGAAATATAAGCACATGGTTTAAAATGGAAAAAATCATTAAAGGTGTACAGTGAAAAATAAGTCCCCTCCACCTCCTTCGTATCACCCTCCATCAGTTCAGACATGTAATTCCCCTTTCCTGAGGCAACCACTGGTACCTAGTTTCTGCCTCCTCTTCTGGAGATAGTCTGTGTACAGTGAGAATCTTTATGTGTATATTTCACTATGGGTACAGTTTGAACTTTCACCCTTGAGATGACTCTGTCACATTTTATTAAATGGTTTGGTGTATTCAGTTTATTGAGAGAAAACTAAGACTCAGATTTGGAAAAGGAGTAAATGTGGTAGCTGCCAAGGAAATAGGAAGTAAAGGTTAGTTACAGTGGGGAAATCATACAGAAGGGCAAGATACAGAGTAATTTTTTTTGATTCGGGGATGTGATCAGCTTTCAGGAGGGTTATGGCTCACAAACTCCCAACGCTTCATCAGAAAAGTCTCAGTTCTGGTTTTTTAAAAATTCTGCCAGAGATGAAATACTTGCTTCTAAAGATCTTCAGGCTCCTTGATATCTCAGTGAACACATTGTAGATATTTTAACATTCCTTTTCACATGTCAAAGCTTTTGCTAATAATGTTGTTTTTAGTATTTACTTGACAGTTTCATCCTGCCAAACAGATTGTGGTCTCCTTAGAGGCCAGAGCAGTGTCTTGTTCTTGAGATATGTCACACTGCATTAGTGAGGTGAGTGGTCAGTAAATATCATTGGTTAATTGCATTTCCAGATGGGATGAGAACTCTAGTATTGCTTCTCTTTTATGAGGCCACACACTCAAAAAAATAAAAATAAAATAAAAAAAGACTACTGGGTTTGAACAACTAGTTTCTAGAACATCCTCTGTTATTCAAAAAACAAGAACAAAAACATGCAAATGCATCTGTTAAGTTTCATTAAATACTTGGGTAACTAAAAGCCCCAAACTATATCAAATTGTACTAAAATACTCCCCCTTACGTACCTCTATCCCATAGTTGTTCTCTGGTTTCAGAAACTTTTCATCATTGTCAAGAGGGTCTGCAGGGGACTTGTTCAGAGTTCCTGTAGCAGTCATTGGGATCTGCCTGCTATATCCCTGGCAGAGTGGGATTTCATTGAGAAAGGTAGAACTTCTGGTGACTTTAGAGAAATTTAAAGGCACCTGGTTGTAGAAAGTGTATTCATTTTAAAGCTCTGCTTTGCTCCAGAAGGAAATGGCTTTACTCATCAGCTATTTGCGTTGCCATTTATTTCCAAGTAAGGAAAGATTACCAAAAATGTTTATTTATTTTTTTTTTTAGCTCATTCAAATATTTATATTTTCTCTAGTTTCTTTTCTGAATTTTTGGCCCATTCTTTTTTTCTGACAAATAACTGCTGTCCGTATTTCCTTTGTTCCAATAGGTTGTGAATATTCGCTTCAAAACAGTTCTGTTCCTTCAAAGGATCAATGGCAAATGAGATTTCATATGATCAATACATGCCAAAGTAGAGAATATTGAATATTAATAATTGACAGTTTCTTCTCTGATCCCAGAAACTGAAGTTTTAAAATTTATATCTAAGGATTTCAGAGAGAGAGAAGTGCCTTATGAATGCTCAGATGCTTGAACACTCTAAAAAAGGAAACCAAAAAACAAGCTTTCATATTTCATAATCCTGCCAACTGCTGTTCTGGCCAAATATTTGCCTTCTCATACCTACTACTCAGCGCCTTTGTCACCTCTCCCAGTGCCCCTCACTCTACCCAACTCTCTGCACCTGCTCATTTCCCTCCCTCCTGCCCTGTCTCCCTTTTGTCACACTGTGAGATACCCCAGGTGCTAGCATTCCACCTAAGACCCATCTTAGATGTTCTGGTCCCTGATGAACTGTGCACCTGCTTATGATCACTGAGACCTTGAATCAAGGAAGAGAGCACATGTGAGGAAACATATTAGTTTGGCTTTGAATCCGTTAAATTGAAAACTATAAGGTTATTAAGTAGTTATGTGTAGTGGTGAAGTGGGCATATATGGGAGACTGGAGATAAAGAGAGTGAGAGAGCCCAATGATGATATGAGAACCTATTGGTGGTGAAGTGATCTGAAACTGCTGGTATGTAAGGAGAGAAGGGTTTGTCATTTGGAGAAGAAATAAATCTAACTTGGCACTAATAGATAAAAGATCAGTGCTAGACTGGATTTGCCAGGTGCTGAAAAAAGAGGCAGAAAGAGGCTCCCTGTGTGCTAGCTAAAAGGGACAAAAACACTGTTCAAGGGCGAGGAAACTAGAAGGGCAGCAGTATTGAACTGGTGAGGACCTGTGAGGTTGTAGTGACATTGGGATTGTTGAGCAGGAGTAAGCAACTATACTGAACTGGGTGGTGGACATTTTTATGTGAAAGTACCCTTTTCTTCTGGACTGACTTCCTCCATTGATGCTGGGCAGCAGGAGTAGAGTGAGGGACTGCCAGGATGCTTGAGGTGCCTTCAAAGGGTGGAGGTAGTGAGCCATTTGAGGGTGTCCATGAGACTCAGTAACTTTGTCTTCTTTGGGGCACATGCTGTGGGAAAGTAAAACCATTTACTGACTGAACTAGAGAGGAAATAAATAGCTTAATTGGCCATTGCATCCCAGCTATAAGCACAACTCTTGGCTTATAAATGTGCTTCATAAATGTTGCTTGAATAAAGTGGTGGAGACAAAGAACTGGTTTTGCAGGAATCAGGTAATGATGGGATCTTTGATAGAGTGATATTTTTGTGTTGTTTGGGTTATGAAGCAATTCTTTGGTATGTAGGAGTACTGAATACTGAAATTTGAAGGACAGGAAATGAAGATGGTACCAGGAAGATAGCAGGAGACTATGAGACAAGGGCCAAAACTTGTGGCAGAAAAGATGAGTAGAAGTTGTAAGCTTCAGACTATTAGGGATTACATAAGGGAGAGTAGAAAGGACTTAAAGACATTAAACTGTGCTTTCCCTACTTTTCTATTTCTGGTATTACAGGAAATGAATGTTAGGAAAAGAGATGACTTATGAGGAAAGTCAGATTGAAGGATTAGGTGGAGAAGGTACTTGTGAAAAGACTGACAGTATGGGATTGAGGGCATTTAGAATACTATGGTTACCAAGATGGGAACAGGACTATAGAAGAGCACAAGAAGGCCAATATCAGAATATCTGGGTTCCAGAGCAGGTTGGTGCTTTATGAGAACATTAGGTCAGTAGGGTAACTACTCTGGAATGTCTGCAGATAGCATTGGGTTATGCTTTTGTTGGGGGTCTCTAACACACTGATACGTGTTGTATTGTCCTCATTTTAGCAAAACTGACACATGGAAAAGTTAATTTATTGAAGGGTCAAGGTTCTCTCATTCCGAAGTCAGTTATTGCTGTGTGAATTTCTTTTGTGCATTTGTTCTTCATTCATTGTCCTGTTCAGAGATAGCATTAGTATAGGAATGTTCTATGCATTCTCTTGAAATTAGTGAGTGTTACTGAAAAGGTTTTTTATTTTTCTGCCCAAACTTGCAGTGCTACGTAGTACACTAGCATCCCCTAGTGGCAAAGACAGTAGTGGCATACTAAGGTGAGCGTCAACAAATTTTAGCCAAGATAGCTTGAAGTCAGTGTTGCTCAAGCAAGAACTTTTCCTTTGTGTGAATGTGCACATAGCAAATAAATTGTATACCTCATTTAGTATTTGTATATCTTTAGAGGAGCATTTGGATGATGTTCTTGTTCTGTTTCATCTTATGTCTCATTTATTTCGTTGACTCATATTTGTTAGCTTGTAAACATGTTTGAATATCTGCACTTCTGCACTGCAAAAAGGAAAAAAAAAAACAACTTTGGAATAGCCAACCCTCCCAACCCTCCCCATCAAGACCCCAGGAACAGAACGAAGGTAACATGAAATATTATTTCAAAGCCATGAAGGTGGAACTCCTTGTGAATTTCAGCTATTGCTATTGCTTTGCCTTTGTGGTTTTTTCTTCCATAAGCATCTCCTTAGCAACAAGGTTGTATTTATGTTTATTGGTTCCCTGAAGCCAGGCTATGTAGGACAGGTATTATAATAGTGGTGTTCTAAGGATGTCTTCTTAGAGAGTTACTTCTCTTTCTTCTAGATTTTGAGTCACTCGAGAAATAGATGGGGAGGTTAGATGGGTGTCCAAACATGAACTTTCTTAAGAGTAAAAGCTGTATGAGAGAGAATGTTATTTAGATATTATTCTATGAGTATTTCATGCCTTGAAATCATTTGTGGGGTTGGCGAGTCTTCGCACATCCCTTCTATTGCCAGCACATGCAGGCCCTCAGAGCTTGACTTGTCAACCAGAGAAGACTAGTCCTGGTGCAGAGATTACACATCTCAACTCTTTGGCTCTTCAGATCCTCCTTTTCAGAGCTTCTCTTTCAGTAACTCTCAGCAGAATTTTTGATCCTAGATGGCAGGTTTTATCAGCAGAATGTTAGTGTTTTCTGGATATGAAATAAGGAGTGGCTTACTGGGTTGAATTTTTACTGAGTTGAAATTCCATTGTTTAACAAATGGGTTTTTTTAATAGCAGGATTATTTTTACATGTGAAAGATTCATGGTGTTCATTGAGTAATGAGCTACTCAGTTAAATCAAGTTTTTTTGTTTTTGTTATTGCAGATTCAGTTGTTTCTGTCTCTCTTTTATAGGTTGAATATAAGTTGGGATTCCAAGTAGACAATTTTGTGGCTATGGACATGCCCCAGGTTAATATTTCTGCCCAAGGGGAAGTTCCACGCACTTTATCAGGTAAGTGTAAGTCTCAGAGTTAACACTATTTTTCATAGCTATGTCCCTCACAACTCCCCAACAGCAGTTTAAATACTGATATATAGTGTCTTACTTGATAGGCATAAGATGTATACATTCTTTAAAAAGTAGTCTTTTTGTAAATAGTGATTATTTTTACATTTTACTAGCTACCTAGTAGCTTTAAATCACTCCCTCTTTTCCATTCCCTCTAGAACAGTTTTTGTTAGTTCTTCCTTTTCTCCTTATTTGCATTGCTGACTGCCAGTGGCCTTCACATGTTCCCTTGTATCTGGTTTTGTGCCTGTTCCTTAGTTCTCACAGTGTGACCCTGATGATCTTTGCACACTGACACCTACCTGGTCATGTGATTTCAAGCCCATCGACCCCGCCTCCCATCCACTGAGGACATTGCAGATTCCCTAGCTGGTCCTCTGGTCTCCAGCTAGCCTTGCCTCCCTGTCTGGCTGTTACTGCACTTGCCTCAGCACTTTATATACTTTTGATATCCTTGTTTCTGTCATTGCTTCTGGACTCTAATTGAAGCTGTCTTCCCCTTTTCTGTTTATGAAATCGTAAGCAGAACTTAAACCCTGTAAGACTCAGATCTGCACTGTCCTTTTCTGTCTCCTGTTCTTGTTCTACCCCATGGAATGTATTGATTGTTTTGGAGCTGGTCATTTTATTTTGTAATTCTTTGTTTTCGTTTCTCCCTAGTAGCTTGTGGCACCTGGATGGTAGGAGCTATCTTTTCCAACTCTCTTGGTGCCTAGCATAGCATCTCACACTCAGTGGCACATAGTAGTGACTGAGTAAATGATTTAATTGTCACACTTATATAAGTTTAACTGCTTTGGAGAAAGGTCCTTTGAGACTGAAAGATTTTAAGGAATTGAAAATTTTTAGAACTTTAATAAGAGTATAAGATACAGTCATGTGTAGAACTTTTCCTGGTAGTTTTATTCACTGTTAATAGTGAATAAGCTTTAAGAAAACATAAAAAGGTTGTTCATTTCATGGATTGGTAAAGACATTCAGAAAGGTCCATATTTCTCATGTATTCATACAGATGTGAATTATTAGAGTGAATTCTATGATTATACAAAAAGAATCTTAAACAGAAAAATTAAAAAAATGATGTTATCCCATTGCTGTAATTGATTAAAACTATTTTCAGTTCAGAAAGGTTTTTACTTTTTAAAATTCATAGTTAAAGACTTAAACTTAGCAGATTTAGCTGGGCTTGCCAGTGCACACCTGTAGTCCAGGTACTGGGAGCAAAGAGGCCTGGGATTGCTTGAGTTCGCAGGCTCAAGACTATCCCAGGCAACATAGTGAGACCTGGCCTCGAAAAAGCAGCCAGGCGTGGTGGCGTGCACCTGTAATCTCAACTACTTGGGAGACTGAGCCTGGGGATCTCTTGAATCTATGGGATCGGGACTATACGGGCAACATAGTGAGACCTAGTCTCAAAAAAACAAAACAAAACAGAAAACCCAAAAAAAAAAACACTTTGCAGATTTAGTACAGGTTTATATTTAATCTTTTCATTTAGAGAAACACATAATTGCATTTTGATAGTGAATTTTACACCTTTTTATTAAATAAATTATGTTAACTTTGTTAAGTAATTGCTGATAATGACTAATAAGGTGAGCAGTTTGCCTCATGATTCTTTAGCATTACAGTGTTACAATACAACATAAGACTAAGTGATATATTAAGAGTCTTGAACAAAAGTTGAGATTAATTATCTCCTTAAGTCTCAGTCTATTCTTTAATGCTAACCTTATGTTAGTAATAAGCAAAATACTTAATGTCCAAAGAGCTGTGGTTGGCCAGTAAACTGAAAAGTTTCTGCTTAGTGTTTTATGTAAATGCATTTTCAGTTTTATCACAGTGAAATTAAATAATCTGAAGATATTTTATGAGTAATAATGTTGAGTTGTGATAATTAATTTTTTTTTTTTTTGAACAGTGTTTCGGGTCGAGCTCTCCTGTACTGGCAAAGTAGATTCTGAGGTTATGATACTTATGCAGCTCAACTTGACAGTAAATTCTTCAAAAAATTTTACAGTCTTAAATTTTAAAAGAAGGAAAATGTGCTACAAAAGTAAGAAATTTATTTACTAGACTGTGTTTTTATGTAGATGTGAGAATGTCAAGAATAGATTTGTCATCTTTTTACAGATTTGTCACCAAGTTTTGAATATAGTTACAAATAAGAAAAGAAAACTTTAACTCATGAAATTTGGAGTAAATCATCAGATAGCTTGTAGCCAGCAGACCTCTGTTAAATGGAAATCTTTTACAGACTTGCTTGGGCATTTCCCATTAGCAGTGTAACACACTACTAAAGTGGCTGAAAGAGTAAAGAAATCAGATAATTCCAATAGGAACCCCTGAATAACTAAGTGGTACTGTGTTTCCCTTGTAAAGTTACGATTATGCAGAGGCATCTTTGAACCCAGATAGACCGGGGTTAGAACCATACCTCTACCCTTGGCAGGGCGTTGGAACAAGTTACTTACGTAAGTTTCAGTATTTTCACCTGTAGAATGGGCATGGCCTGTTCCAGGCCCATTAACAGGCAAGACTTAGGATTTTTTTTTCTTAAATAGACTAATTGAACTGAATCTAACTTGAGTACACACCGTAAGTGCTTAATAAATATAAATCATTTTTAAAATTTTGAATGATCCAATTCAATTAATTGCGGTGGATATAAGGGAGTTCTGGATTATCGATTAAAGAATTTTAGCATTCGCCTTAAAGGTTTTGAGTCCAACACACTAAAGTTTTAGATAGGTAAAAATGGCTAATTTTATAAGGTCACATAGGTAGAGCTGATTAGTATCTGAGCTAGGAATAAAATAAAAACTTCTAAGATTATATTCCAAGTGTTTTTCATGCATTAAGCCCATTTAATCCTCAAGACAACCCTAGGGAATAGTTTCTCTCCATATCTCCATTTTGTAAAGGGGAAGCTGGGTCTGAGAGAATCTGACCAACTTGCCAAGATTAGACAACTAAGTGGTGCAGTTGTTCTGCAACCCATGGTCTTAGTTGACTTATTAAACTCTCTTCATAAACTGATTGAAGTTTATACTGAAACCTGCAGGTGAGTTGTAATGTGTAGATACTAGCTGTGCAAAGATGTGCTTCATTAGGATGAATATTTTTTAAATAAAAAAGGAACACATTTTAGCTTTCGTGTTGTGATACATTTTTTTCATTTTCTTGTATTTAGCTGTTTACCTACTTTAGTATAATTTTAAAGTAGACGTACAAGACCCTCTACTTTATTGTAGTTATTTTATAAATTCACCCTGGAGCCACCACCGTTCTGATCTCTAGGAAGATGGGCACTGACTGTGCCACAGATCCTCATCTGTTAATACTTAGACGCAGAATGTTGGTCAGACATGGTGGGGCTATGGAGCCCACCAATGCTAATCTCCACCAAAGTTAAAGATTAGCAAATATTCAGAAAGATCACATATTATCTCCGTTTTCTTTGTCACACATATCACATGTGTTAATTTTAATTAACATTAAAATTCCCCTTTGTTGCAATTTTCATAGACATCAATGTAATACAGTACCCCCTCTTTATTTGGTGGTCATATTTCTGACTTTCCAGTCATCAGTTTATGTTCATGGCTTTTATTTAATGTGTATTCTATATATTTATGTATTTGACTTTCCAGTCTGCTGCATTTAAAAACTGACAGAAAATGTATTTGTACTATGTTGAATGTTAATGGGTATTACTGCCAAGATAGGTTCTTTATCACAGGTGGGTCTGAGTTACTGGATCAGACAAATATTGTTACTCTGATCTTCTGAGAGCCTATAAACTATGAGCCAGTCGCACTATGCATGGCACACTGTGGATATACACACAGAGGTTATACAACGTGACTTTCCCTAAACTCTTTGACCACTGAAACACCTATGTAGTGGGCATTTGAAAGCAACACCCTTGGGCTAGTGTTGGGCATAGACTATTGATTGATGATTAGCAGATAATAATGTGACACTTAGTTTTCTTGCAACAAGTACCTTGCTATTTATTCAGGCAGTTTTCTGATTTCACAAAATTCAGAAAATGTGACTACAGTATTTAAGAGTTTTCTGAGAAAAAAGAGTTTCTAAAGTATCTTTTATCTCCTTTTTACTTCAGAACTTGAAGAAGTAAAAACTTCACCCTTGGACAAAAACACTAGCCGAACTATTTGTAAGTGTTACACTTTATCCTGAGTAGAGATGAAAAGAGTTTGCTTGTAAATGAACATGATTACATAAAGCTTGGAAGCTTTCGGTTTCCAGTTTGTCTAAAGAAAATTGACACTGTGCTATTTATTTCACTGATATTTTGTACATTATATAGTCATCTGAAATCATCAAAATACTGAAAATGTTATGAAGTAAGTTTGCATATATTTAAAAACAAACGATCTAATTATGTTGTAAGAATTTATATGACATTATTTCAAATGAACATGAAATACATTGTAAAGTAAGTAATTCATCTGTTTAGGAGAAGTTGAGAAAATCTGATTTGTGGCCTGAACCTAATACTTAGCTCATTTCATCCAGGTGAAAAATGTAAGCTTCAAAGAAAACACATGATTTGAACCTACAGAGCTGAAATTCAAAGTAGATATTTATTTTTTGATAATGGTTATGTTTAGATAATGTGAATGGGGCTGACATGGCACAGAATCAGTATTGATTCTTGCTCCTCCTGATAAAATTTTAATAGTAGTATTTTAGAATGTTACAAAGATTCTCCTCATGAAAATTAACTTTATAAAATGGGATTGTGTGTATCTCAAGTGCCCAACAGTTGAGGGAACACTCCAGTGAACCTATGTGTGAACATCACCCTTTTTGAATTGGTCAGCATTTTGCCGGTAGTGTTCCACTGAGTCCCTCCTTTCCTGGGTGGGTAGGTAGGTCAGAGGTAATCTTTTATTGTACCTCCCAGCATCCTAACATTTCACTCATCGATAGCTAATCTGACTTGAAGATAAAAAAGGTTATCTTTTTAAAAATCCCATAATCAACCAATACCTGTTCACTTGTATTTGATTTATCACGGATAGCAGATTTAACAATAATTCCTTAATATCTTCTAATAGCTAGTCCATGTTCAAATTAATCTGACTGTCTCAAAAATAACTTTTTATAATTCCATCTACCCCCATCACCAAATCAGCATCCAAATGAAGCCTGTATACACAGTATTTGGTGGAGATGAGTTTTATATTAACTGCAAATCACTTATCCACCTTTGATATCACTTATTTTTCTAATGATATTGATTGATTTGTCCCTCTGGTAACTGGTAGTTAGGTTTCATGCTTGATTAGATTTAGAACCAACTCTCAGGAATAGTTTACATAATAGTGTATGTTTCGTATTTTATATTTTGAATCACCTCAGTAGATAGAGTATCTGGATGTCTCAAAGTAGACCTTTTTGAAGATAAAATAACACAAGATATTATCAACTATTTAAGAATATTTCATCTATTTATCTCTGTGTAAAAATGCTATATTTAAAAATATTGCTCCATAGGTTACTTTTAAAATTCTGGTGATTTAGTTATTTTTTTTTTTAGACTAGTGAGGGTATTGTTTCTAAGAAAGAGAGTAGAGTATTACGTATTCATGGTCCTACTTGGGTCTTCCCCTGTCCCTCCCTCCTTCCCTTCCTAGTTATTATTTCAACCAGCATTTATGGAGAGTTTATGATTTATCAGATAGTATGATTGAAATACAGGATTAAACTGAGCAAAACAAACCCTGCCTTTAAGGTCTTATATATACAGTGCGGGAGCTAGACAGGGAAGTCGTCAGTGATACCATGGTATGCCAGACTGTGATAGGGCAAGACATAGTTCCTGAGCAGCAGAGACACAGAACCATCTGAGGGAGTGAGAAAGTGGCATCTTAGGAAAGTGACATCTCATCTGAGACCCGAAGGGGAACCACGTGATGGTAGAGTGAAGGAATAGGAATTTGGAGGTAATAGAGCAATGTACTTGGGATTCCTGCAGAATGTTTACCTCTTTTCTGTCGTAGAGGTACCTGGATAGAGATGACCAACACCAGCTTTTGGAACCTTCCTTTTCTAAGATCCAACACCCTCTGGCCTTTTTCCATGCTGTAGATAAACCTAGCTGCCTTAGGAACCATTCAGTCTTTTTTCCACTAGCAATGACTTTACTGTTGGTTGACTCAAAATTTACATTTTAGGAAGCAATCTTTTCCTGTTTATGAAAGCTGCAGCTTTTACTTTTCTTCTGACTTATCTCCAGCGCTCCATCCTTTTATTTCTCTCTGTTTGACATCTCTGTGTTAATATGTACTAGGTATTTAATATGTACCTTGACCGAAGATCTTGACTTGATTCTTTCTACTTTTTATCTTTGTAAAAAGATTATCCACCTCATTTTTCTTTTAAAAAATATAAATATCTAAAAAGGCTAAGTTTATTAAAGGAAGTTAAGGAAAAAGATACATAGTCACAAGTGGACAGTAGAGCTGCCTGTCCACCTAATTCTCTAAGCCAAAGCTTAAAGATTCCTCTGCCTTTTTAACCCCAGTGTCATTCATTAGCAAAGGTCTGTTGATTTTGCTTTCTAATCCATTAATGTCTCATTTTGTTTACAATACTCTTATCCACGCCACAGCTGTCTCTTTCTTGGATTGCTGTAGTAGCTTTTTAAAATGTGTTCCATGCTTCTTCCTACCCTTGCCCCCTACACAGCATTCTTTACACAACATGCAGAGTCATTCACCCCTCTCCCCACCAAGAATGATAATGTTTGTCATCTGATTTTATGCTTTCCCATCTGACTTAAGGTAAAACTCAAATTGTTCAAGTTTTATTAAGTAGAATTATGGTGTGACACTCACTAAGACTAGTTTGAATCTCACCTGAAACTGTTTCTATTTCCTACTTTCACTCTGTTCCTCATATGTATCTTTGTCTCTGTGTCTCTCACTTTATCTTTGTGTATATCTTTGTGTTTTTGAGTTCTGTTGTTAATTGCTTTCTCTGTATTTGCAGAAATTAATGTTACTTAGTGATTTGAATCTTATTTTTCTGCCTTTGTTTTTAAAAACAAATAAGCAAAATAATTTATGACCTCAAAAGAGAAAAAGTGAAGTTTTTTTTTTTTTTTTTAACTTGTGGATCCTGTAAGTCAGTGGTAGTTGCCAAGAAAGTAATCTGACCCTTCTATTCCAGGTATCATGATGAGGAAATACTTGTTCATAGACCTGCACTGTCCAGTGTGATAATTGCTAGCAACATGTGGTGACTGAGCTTTAAATTAGTTAAAATGAAATAAAATAGTTCATCACTTGTAATAGCCACTTGCCTAGTGCTGGCTAGCACAGCTGGTCATGCTGCTGTGTTAGACTGTGCCCTGCAGAACATTTCTGTCACTTCAGTTCTTTTGAACAGCGCTGCTGTAGATGGTTTACCGTTTGGATACAAATGACTATTAAACTTTTTAATCAAAAGTTCTGTTTAGAATGTTTTTTCCCCCAAATGTAAAATATAGACAAACAAAATAAAATCCTTTTTTTTTTTCAAGCTACAGCAAAAACATTTTAAAATTTTGTGAATTAAGTCACACTACTGGTGACTGATTTTACAAAGAATGAACAATGAAAATCTTTTACCAAAGTCAGGAAACTCAATTTGTATTTTGGGTCACAAAGCAATTTTATGATATTAATTTTAAAAGCTTAATGTGCTTTTCATTTTTATTTCAGATGATCCTGTACATGCAGCTCCAACCACTTCTACGCGTGTGTTTTATATCAGTGTAGGGGTTTGCTGTGCAGTAATATTTCTTGTAGCAATAATATTAGCTGTTTTGCACCTTCATAGTATGAAAAGGATTGAACTGGATGACAGGTATTCTTTATATTTTGGGAAAGGGAAAAATAAAAGTAGTAACTTGCATTGATGGGGTCCACACACCCATGCACACTGGTACACGGTGGTGGAGGGGAAGGAGGGAGGGAGACTAAATCCCAGTCAAAGAAGAAAAATGAACTGTCTTATGATTGCTGTCACTGTGTTTCTCTGATATGTATGTATGTGTGTATGCATGTATGTTTGTATGTAATTTGTGAAGTCAAAAATCAGTGTATTAGTTGGTGGTGAGGAAATGGAGATTAATTTCTTTACCCAACCCCTTTGATATGGCTTTATTCCAGATTATTAGTGCTTTTTAAATATAGCTCTGTTTCATCCTCCTGTTTGTTCCACCATCATTATCCAGCCAGCCAACTTTCCAGTAAATATTTATCGAGGACCTGATACGATTCAAACCATGGGTTCTCAACTCCTTGCACACTGGAGTCATGGGGATGGTTTTCCCATCTTCCAGAGATCCTGATGGAATTGGTGTGGAGTTGTGTTTGGGCATGGCATTTTTCTTAAAAGTGCCTGAATGATCCAGTGCCTTTGGATATATGGGGTTGGATATTATGCTAAATGCTGTGAATAAAAAAAATAATGATATACCTCATGGCTTCAAATATTTAATCTTTACCACTAACCTATAATTATGAAAGTTTATAAATTTGATGATTGTGATATGTGTAGTATAATGTGGGAATGTAAAAGGTGCTTGTTCTCGCCCAGGTGTGAGTCAGAGATGACAGAGAGGACATCATAGCCAGGATAGAGAAAGAAGTAAAGGTGAAGGTGGTAAATGGGCTTATTTTCCCAACAACAATTCTTGTTTCCCTTCTCAGTGACTCCCAGTCCCTGATTAAAGACATTCCCAGCTTCAAAACTTGACTTTCCCCTCCTTTATGTGGAGGTGTATCTGCACATTTGTTCTTATTTTCTTTGGCCTACAGGACTGTCTGCTTTTCTATCATTTTCTACCTGTCTTTCTTTTTGATGGCAATTATTGTTCTTTTTCTCCCTGTGTTTTTTTTTGTTTTTGTTTTTGTTTTTTTTCATTTTTCTTCTACTAGAAAGTAAGCTTTTCCAACTAGGGATCAGTGCATTTCATTATTTGTTGAGTCTCCAGTGCTAGTGGGACAGGGAGCCTGTTTGGATTTATTACCCACTCCTAGTACTTTCTGTCTCCACTGTTTTGCTTCTTTACCTGAATATAGGAACAAAAGGGAAGAAATGGAAGAAAAGCACAGGTACAATACAGTTCAGAATATGTTTTCTATATATGGTGGTGGTGAAACTAAATTTCAGTTTCTTGTAGAGGAATAGATGGCATTTGGAAACAAATTAATGGAAAATGAAGTTAACAACCATTTTGATAGACCTTTGAGAGAGGATACAAGTAGAGTTAGAGGAATCACTGAAGAGCAGGGCATTTAGAAGTCAGTATTGGTACATTCATAGGATTCCATTTTTCTTTAATGCCTGTTTGTGTTGTGTGCTAGGTCTGTGAATCAACATGGACCAGTGTAGTGGAAAGAACTTTAGAGTCCATGGGGCTCTACTGCCTACTGAAATCATCTGTTACCACCTATAAATTGGTGTTCTTTAATTTCAGGTGCAGTCTTCCAGATAGTCTCAGAATTAAAAAAGGATTTTATAGTACGCATTTCAGCATAGCCTGCTGATTAAGAGCATGGATTCTGAAGTCAGAGCATCTCTATTTGAATTTTGACTATTAACTTTATGGTATAGATAGAGTAAGTGATGTGGCTTCTATATCTCAGTTTTCTCTGTTGTAAAGCAGAGCTAATAATAGCATGTACTTAGGAGGGGCATTGCAAGAGTTAATAAAAATATTGTAAATTCTTAGAACAAAGCTCTACTAGATAGTAAGTGCCATTATTATGACATTTTCCCCCCAGCAGGTTATAGTATGCTAGTAGTGATTGACTAAGACTAGAGTTCTAGGCACTAAGGAGTCAGAGTCCTGTTATAAATAGAACATCTTTGGTGGCAAAGATTAAAGCTACCTGAGATGCATTCATGTCAGGGCAGTGAAGCCCAGGTCTAGCTTTCCTGCTCCTGACAATATAAGTCAGTCTGATTTTTAGTCTCTGTTACTCCAGTAAAACTTATCCTGGAGAGGCAAAGCTTGTTTTTCCCATATTCACTCAAGTCTTTTCACAGGGATTAATCTACAGCCTGTCCATACTGTAGCCTTTCCCTATTAGTCTGTGATTGTGGGGTTCATTCCTTTATGGTGTACTTTAACTTGTTATTTGCCAATATATTCAGTTTTCATTTTCCCCTCAATTCCATCACCCTTCTCTTTACTGGTCTCCTTTGTTTTCTATAATCAGTGCCTAATAGGTATCTCTTGGATGAATGTCAAACAAAGAATGAGTAGGAAGAGGCAAAGACATTTGTAACACCAATAATTCTTTGTCTCTGAATATCTATCAGTTGCTCATGTCAGAAATGAACAGTCTCCTGGTTTATGTCTTTTCTATTCCTGGAAGTGTGTTTTTCTCTGTTCATTAATTGATTAATTCACAAAGTGTTAATTGGACTCTTCTGTGACTTAGTTGAATTCACTCGGGGCCTATTGTATGAGGTGCTGACTTGTATACTAAGAGGGAGGAGTGAACAAATAGGTACTTTTTCCTATGTACTTGGGGTTTGTAGTGTGTGTGGAGAAGGCCAAGGTTAAACAAAAAGTTCTCACTGGAATGTTGGCTTTACAGGCTGGGGTCTTTTTCTTTCAGGTTCACTGCTATGTCCTTGAACCAGCACAGTATTTAGCAAGTAATAGATAGCTAAATGCACATTTTTTGAATGAGTAAATAAATGAGTTATACTTGAAAGCAACATGTGCTATCTGAAGAAAAATGATCCTTGTCCTAAGTTTAGACTGTAAAGCAAGGTTAATATATCCATGACTATTCTTATTTGCTTGTGAAAATCCAATGTCATTTATTTAGTTGATTTTAAACTATAATGTGATAGAAAATTTACATTTTTATCTAATTTTCTCCCTCCTGTGATGTAGCTCTATAAAAATTGACTTTCCTACATGTCGAGAGTAGATCCCTCCTCCTCCATTTCCGTATAATAGCGAATCTGTAGTTTCAAAGACCTTTGTTCTGAAAACTTAATATAATGCTTCCTTTATGGTACAGATCCCCCTACATATCTGTTAAACAAATGAAAAATTAACATGTATATATTACACCTTTGCATGTCCAGTGTCTTCAGGAATTCTGAAGTGGTACTAGAGTGCCACCTATTGTTCATTTACTGTAGACAAGTACAATAACTAGTAAATAATTTGAGGTCTTTTTTTCAGCCTTCAGTGATGCAGATAATATTTAGGTAGTACTTTTACATTTATTACACAATTTTAGCCTCCCAAAATTTTAGCAGATTTCCTTAATCCCTTTTTATGGGTAAGTAAACTGAAGTTTTTTTCTCCAACCTCACTGGGGAGATGCTTGTTTTTCTTCCACTTTATAGATCATGAACTTTCAGCAACTTTCATTTCTAGAACTGCTGTTTGAGAATTGCAAAAACAAATGTTCCATGGTTCCTCTTTAACTAAAGATTGGGAATGCATAATATTAGCAGTAATACAAATAACTAGTAGTAATAGTTGATGAATGTATGTTTGAGAGCCAGGCACTGTTCTGACTGCTTTGCTTATATATTTTTCATGTAATCCTTTAAGCAGCCTTGTCAGGAGGTCATATTATGCTCCTTAAAGTTCATGAGGGATTTGAGGCTCCAAAAGGTATTGTTTGCCTAGATTATATAACCAGTAAAAGGCAGTGCTGGCAGTTTTGATTTCATGGTTTATACTCTTCACCTCTTTACTATACCCCCCTCATAACCACTACTTTTTTAAGTTCAATTCTTGAAAAGCACCTTTTTAAACCATTAGGTTTTGAAAATACAGAACTATTGTATGGGGAGTGGTCAGTTTAATGACTTTGCATGTTTAAGAAAGTTGGGACCTCTGCTGAAGCAGTTAAGAGAGTCATCTGACTTTACTCTTCCTGCTGCATTTGTGTACTTCATTTCCCACTGCTGCACATTTACAAGAGTAGAGGCAGTGAAACCGGAATGTGTTCAAGGGTGACTTGGAATAAGGCTCTTGCCCTCTAAGGACAAAAGTACACATTTGAGAGGCACTGGTTTACAGTACTCTCGAATGCATAGTTGACAGTTACATGAGACTACCACCTTCTGGATCTGCCAGTTACTATTAAAAGAATATAGTATAATGCTACAGTTATTAGAGATTCACAATAAGTTCCATACATTTTAAAAAGGTAGGATTGGGGAAATTACAAAAAGCCAAATGTATGTGTTTAAACAAACTTGAATCAGATAAAAATTGCCTTTCCAGTCTTTAAGTATATTAATACACTTGATTTATTATTTCATTTTCCAGCTGTATGGTTTGGGATTGTCATTAAAAAGGGCCTTTCTGCATCTTTTCTTAAAAACAGTCTAGTTGAATGGCATGGGTTCTTTCCCCCTAACATTTCACTGTGTGAAATTCAGAGCTGCCACCTGTGATATATGAGGACAAATACATTTTTAAGGATTTTGATAAGAACCCACTTCATGACTAAGGAGATATAAAGTAAAAAGAGTTTTATAAGGCAGCTTAAAATTTCAGTGTAGAACATTTGTGATGATGAGTCATGTATTATTAAGATCAACATCAGAATTTTAGACTAGTAATGTATTTATGGAAAAGGAAATTTCTCATTGACGTTCACTTGCCAGTTATTTTCTCTTAATATTTTCTCTGTTTGCAGCATCAGTGCCAGCAGTAGTTCCCAGGGGTTATCTCAGCCTTCTACACAGACGACTCAATATCTGAGAGCTGACACACCCAACAATGCAACTCCTATCACCAGTAAGAGTTAATTTAATTCTAAAGATGGTTTACCAAAGTTGTCTATGGTTTGTGAATACTTCTGTGTCATTAATTTCTTTGGAGATGTGTGTACCATATGGTATGCACAGTGTTTAACATGCACCAAATAGCCTTGGGCTACAGATTTTGTTTTCCTGGAATATTCTATAGGTTTATTCTGCTTAAGAACTACAGAAGCATTTCTATAGAGATTAAGAATGCAAATTTTCAGGTAATTACAGTAAGCCACTGAGGTACATGAAAACAGAAACTTTGGGTTTAATGAATTGTTTAATGTTCTGTGAAAACATAGTAAGACTTAACATTGTTTTCCAGCCATAACAGGAAACTAGCTGCCATGAGATTTAGGAGAATGGGGTCTGATTTTCTTTTTTTGAGTAGTATTTTAATGAAAGCTTTTGCACTGTAACATGTAGATATTTAGGGGAAAGTGATTATTTTTAGAGTATAATTTAGACATAAGGTGGAATCATTAACCATTAAATAATAATATAATCAGAATAAACAGTGGGCCACAAGTTCAATCTTGACTAAGTGATATCATTGATTAATTAGGTTCTCATTTGAAAAATTGTTTTGTAAGAAAACTATATTGGAAAATCTTTTGGATGATACACATAAAAGGGATTAAATTAAATTCTGTGACTTAAAGCTTATTTCATTTTATTAAAAGACAACTGAAGTGATATTGATGGTAACAGTATTTTTCAGTGTTTCTTGTTTTGATTCGGCTTTTTAAGATTTTGTGTAAGATGAAAAGATGTTTCTGTAAATGGTCTTCACGAGCAGTTCACTTGGTCATGTATTTGCCTTTTTTCTTTTTATGATCTTATATTTATTTACTCCTGTGACTTCAGTCCTGAGCTGATAACTGATTGACCCTGATGCCGTAGTAAGGGTATTTATATTTCTTGGTTTGGCTTTGTTGGCTCCTCAGGTTATCCCACCTTGCGGATAGAGAAAAATGACTTGAGAAGTGTCACTCTTTTGGAAGCAAAAGCTAAGGTGAAGGACATAGCAATATCAAGGGAGAGGATAACTCTAAAAGATGTACTCCAAGAAGGTATTTATCTCAAAATCAGTTTTTCAAAGAAGAATTAATGTTAACGCTAAGATTTTATGAATTCCATCTCACTTTGTGTCTAATAATAGAAATTATTTGTAAATCTGATTTTCATCTTCTCTTTCTTTAGATCTTTTATTCACCTTTATACAGCTTTGGTGCAGTCTTGATTTTCAAGTGTATGAAAGCGTATATTTAGGATTATTTTCAAAGTGTTCTTTCTGTGTTAGTTCTTAAAGATTAAAGATGGTCACATCCTAGCATGCCTTTTTAAAATATTCTAAGTATTTTTCTTTCTGACAGGTGGAAGTGCATGAGACTTGGAGTAATACTCAGTTTCCAACCTCATTTACTACCTATTTTGAGAAATCATTAGTTTTCCATGTTAGTTTTCTCTTCCATAAATTTGAACGGATTCATGTCAGTTTCCTCTTCCATAAATTTGAATGGATTCAACTCTTGGGGTAGGGAAGATTAGGTTAAATGGAACATATTCTTTGAGCGAACACAGAAGTGTTTGCTACATAATAGTACTCTTTCCCACCCTCACTTGTTCATCTTTGTTTTCTTTTTATTGTAATAATAGTTTTTAAATTCATAAAAGAAAAACAGTGACTAACATTAGAAAAGAGGTCAAGCTCATTTTATCTGTCAGGCTGGCAAAAATTGAAATGATTGATAACATACAGACTGACAGATGGAACAGGGGAACGAGCACATTGCTGGTGAGAATATGAATTGCAATGACCTTTTTGTAAAGTAATACATGTACACGTATACTTTTGTATATATTCCCCTCATTCATAATGGTTTTGCTTTTAAGTGCCTGTAAATCATATTTAGGTATGTTTTCATAAATGGAGATAGATGCTAGGAAGACAGAATAGAACATCTTACAATGATGTTCTGCTAGAGACTGAAAGCTTATAAACAAGGTAAACTTTGGGGATGAAAAGTTTCAGGATATATAGTTCCTGGTTTTGTATTAACTAGAGTGTTGGAAAATACTGAGTTCTAAGTAATGTATCTTAAATAAAGATTATCCAAAGCTTTTTACCCTGTTTCTTAGACCTCTGAATCTTGCTAGGTAGGTACCAACAACTTTAAGTTATAAGGAAAAGAGAGCTGGCCTCTTCATAAGCATGGTATCTGCTAAAATAAAACTATTTACAAACATATCTTTTAAAATGTGAAGGAAGGAAAGTGAAAGTTTCTAGTGCAAGGGAAAAATGTTAATGATTTTTCAGTCAACTTTACCTTAGAGATTTTTAACTAGCAATTAAAAATTTATGTATTATTGAAATCGGGTGGGAAAAACAAGCAAAACAAATAACAAACTTGCAAAGGGGAGCAACTGGCACTTTAAACCCAGCCATACACCAGGTTTTTCTCAGCCTGCGATGCATTAGCATGACCATATAAACTAAGAGGGAGGCAAAAACAAAAACAAATTTACTTATTAAAAGACAAATTAGACAAGAGTCACCACATATTCTAGTCTTTAGTCCAAAGCACGCATGGCTATAGCAGCAATCCGCATCCACAAAATGGCAGCTGCCCCACCTTAAGCTGGATGAAAGAGATGGTGCCGCCACTCCTTTAAAGACACAGCTGCACTCAGGCCAAACCAGAAAAAGCCAAGAGGGCGTTGAACAATCCTTCTCTGAAAGCAATAGATTCAAATCCAACGAGGAAAACCAGGATGGCATCGTCAGTTCTTCTCCAAAAAGGCACAGCTTTGGCATTCTTTCAGCCCCAATTCCAAAGTGGCCTGGCATTAGCAAAACTCACTCGATACAGCAAACACTTAGACGTCTCACAGCAAACTCTCTTCAGCTCTCCACAAAACTTCCAAGCTTCACAGTTTTAAAATTAAACCAAAGTTTCAAGTAGCACGTTTCCAAGACAGCTCACATAGGCCACAAGTTTCTCTAACATGCTTCCCTGGCCTCCTCACCAGCCCAGGCTGGGAATGCAAACCCACAACTTAACTTCCTTCCCTGCCCTGCTGCCCCACATGGCAGCGGCAACTCTGAGGCCTTCAGCCTCCCTGCTGCTCCTCTCTATACCCTCCTTGTCTGATTCTGTTCTTTGTTCTGTTCTCTCTTCTCTTCTGTGTCCTCTCCCTGATCCTTTAATCCTCTTTTCTCAAGAGAAGGCTTAACTTCCACATTCCCCTAACATTATGGGTTTCATAACTCATTTTTAACCATTCCCTTCACCCCAACAAATTTAGTTGTTGTTGTTGTTGTTTTTTCTTACTTTAAAGTTTTTTTTACCATTTACCTGAGAGGCTAAGCAACTTTCTGAGGCCATGAAAGCAGTGATTGGTGGAGCCTGGGTTGGACCTATGACTGACTAAGTCCAAGATTTGTATCCCATAGCTTCTGAAACTATACATTATGAAGCTCTGTAGCAGCAAGAGGAGAGTCCAGTTTTCGCCTTTGTCATTTCTCTGGTTTTAAGCCTAGAAACTTAATAAATGTCTCTGTGGATACTTCATTACTAAGCCCCAGTGCTCCTGACTATGTCATTAATTTATTTAGGATAATTCAGAAAGAATTCACATATACTTAGTTTAAAAGCAAGTTATGATTATTTAATAGTTATAAAGTTTCATGCAGTCATTAAAAGACAAAGCTTTTGCATTGCCAGAGTTCGAATAACGTTAATGACTTATACCCTTGTTATGTTTGAGTTATATTTTGCCAGAAAGTTTTGTAATAATTTTATAAAGATTATCGTGTGGTTTCATTAATTATAATTTTTTTTAGGTACTTTCGGCCGTATTTTCCATGGCATTTTAGTAGATGAAAAAGATCCAAATAAAGAAAAGCAAGCATTTGTAAAAACAGTTAAGGGTAAGGTATTTTTCTATACTGCTTCTGCCGTGTCTTCCTGTCTGTGGTGGTGTGTATTCTCATTATGTACCAGACATCTAAGTCCTCTCCAGAGGCTTTATAAAAGATTTAGATTGTTCTCATTAGGTATAAGATACATAAGCCTTATAAAAATAAGACATAAAAACTTAGAAATTACTCAGGCTTTTGGTTAAACTGCATCTACTTGATTTCATTATTGCTGTATCTAATACTACCCTTGTCCTAGGCTAAAATTTTTTTTGTATTTTTTGTGTCTTAAAAAAGTGTCATCATTAGTCTCCCCTCCTTCAATTACTGAAACTTATAAAGGCAAAAATAATTGATCTCTAAGCCAGCATTACTTAGTGTCACTAGCCACTGTTTGCATTCCTTCAGCCTGTGCTATTCCTTCAGCCTACGCTATTTTTGCTATTTTATATATATGATTATATATAGTTATATTATTATATATTATATTGATGTATAATTATTATTGATATATATTATATCAATATATAATATATAATCATGTATATTATATGTAATATATAATATATAATTATATATAGTATGATATGTATTTTTTAATGCAGAAAATGTCCCTGTATATCTTTATTTCTTGGTGTAGTTTTTCAGGTCTACTCATTTGTAACTGCTGGCCCAATAGTTGTTTATATTTAAAATTTGTTAGCTTTTTCCAGATTGTTCTCTCAGAGGTAGCACTCGTTTATGTTTTCATGAGCAGAATACCTATTTTCACATACTGTGTTTGGAGCCATTTTTGAAATGTGATCCCTAATTTTTCAACTTGCTAGTTCATATAAATTTTCAGTTAGAAGTTCTTATCAAAATATACTGCAATATTATTTATCTATAGCTTATTCCCTAATGCTGGTAAATTATTACACCTTTTAAGATATTAGACGTTTAATTATTTTTTAGCTGATTTAAGTAAAAACTTAATTCTTTGTTAAGTTTATTATTTGCTGATTTTAAGAGAAAGAAAAATGTGGTTATTTGTAGGATGCTTAATGTCAGACAGTATCTGCTGTATGTTGGGATGATATTAATTTTGGAAAAACATTTAGTGTCTTGAAAACAGAAATTGAGGGAAAATTTAATTCACTTATATGGCAGGCGGTAACAGTTTTACAGGGTTTATTACAAATTTACTGAAAGAAATTCCTGCTAAGTATGAAGAGTTTGTGCCCATTATTTCTAAAAAGACTTGCTAAAAAGTCTAGAAAAAAAAATCTTTGGTGTTTGGTTGCTTTTAATTTAGTAAAATTGCTTGTTACATTATGCTTTAGAAACACAGCTTTTTTATGAATTATATAATGAATTATATAAAATAAGTGAATTAGTTTGTTATTGGTGTTATTGGTGTTTTCTAAAGAAATGGTTTAAGTTTAAAATTTTTCATTGCTTGATTCACTCAGCTCTCCAAAAACACTTTCAAAGATTGGTATTTCAAAGGTTAAGTTAGCTCTGACTAGGTTTTCTAACTACTTTAAAGAATATTTTACACTATTACTCTTATGCTGCCTCTTCTTACATTCTTCCCTCTCCCCCCCTTTTTAAAGGAAACATTTCCTGTACCTATTTCTTTTAGGACTCATAAATATTTGTACTCAATGGACAATTTACTAGGCTATTATTAATGAGTTCTGAGTGAATATTGGATTAGAGGTTTCTGTACAGAGTAAGGAGATTTAAGGTTGGAAGGGGGAAACATGGAAATATAAGTGATAAGAAAACACAATGTAGACACTGGGATTGTTTCCCAAGATAAGCTTTTTCTTTCCATATACACTTGAATTGTAATCACTAGTTGTTCCTCCACCTTACCACATGAGCTAGATGGAAACCAGAGCAAGGACAGCCAGTTCTTAGCAAAGATAGAATCATGATTTGTATGTGAAACAGAGGAAGTGCATTAGTCACACCCGTTGCCTCAAAATTGTTGAAGGAACTCAACAATTGGGTATCTCTGAGATTTTTTTCTTTTGGATTTTTTAAAAATTAACCTATATAGAATTAACAATCTCACAAATGGACATGTTTCATTACATGTACACAGTTAGTTTAGAAGTATAGTTTAAAATGCAAAAAACATCTTTCTAAAGAATCTTTGACTTTTGGCTTACAGGCATAAACAGGAAATTAGAGTTATCATCAAAAATTCTTAGTTTTTTGTAGACTTATGGATATTCCAATATAAATTTTCAGAGATTGATACTAGCATATGAATTTTCACACATTAACTATTGTGAAATGAATTATATAAAATATATGAATTAGTTTGTTATTGGTGTTAAATTCTTTTTTAATACCTGCTTTTTTTTTTCTGCAGTTTTGGAAATAAATTTTTTATCATTTTATTCATTCTTGTAATTTTGAGTGTAAATTATTTTACACTATTCTTTTAAAATGTACATATCTTGAAGATAGACCTCTTAGTGCTGGCATTTAAAAGACTAAAAGACTAAATTATTTGACACTATTCCTTTTAAATATATATATCTTGAAGATAGACCTCTTATTAATAACAGTTAAAAGACTAGGACTGGACTGTGGATGGAACTCAGGAAAATTAATTTTGCTTCTTACTAAATGGACACTATTATTTTTCCTCCATTTCAGCATTTTCTTATCATCATTACCCATTTCAAGTATACCTTGTACATGCCTATAAAAGATAAGAACTTGGGAAATATTAGGCATAAAATGATACATCCTGAAATTACCTTATTTTTTTCCTGATCTCCATACCAGTTGACAGGTAAATAAACTTTTACAGAATAGGTGTAGACGCTAAACAATTATTACTAGTTTTTAGTCCTTATAAAGTCCTACAAAATAATTTCTAAATTACTAGAAAGTAGCAAGGCAAAGGTTTTTTTTTTTTATGTATTTTTAAAGTGTTTTTTCCAGCAGATGTTGGTGTGTCACCTTTTCTAAAGAATATCAAGTTTGTCCAGTTCTTGACTTTTTACCACCTGCTTTTACATTTTTACAAAAATCTTAACTAAGTGAAACTGCTTCAAAAAAGGGGATAGTAGCAGGTGGCAGAATAGGACTGTTTCCACTAGTTTGGCTTGGAAAAACGAAATTTGCAATTTCTCAACTGTGACAGCTCCACATTGAAGGAGTGAATATGACATATCATTGTACTAGAATTCAGAAGTTTTGAGTTTTATCATTGGTTCTGCATTCTATTTGATAGGGCAGGCAGGGATGTAGATCTTAGCTTTTTGTCAATTGTTTTCTCCTTACTGCGTTGATTGTAAACTTTATAAATTATTATTACAGTCACAGTCTTTATTGTTGGGCATATACATTAGATATTTTGTGAAATATTTTTAAGGATACACTATACTGAATTTTGTGTTTGACATGCAAAAATAATTTTTTACAAAATTTTCAGGATTTCATAAATGAAAATATACTATTCACTTAGTGGAAATATTTTTATATAGTATAGCAATCTCTGTATTCAGTAAAGAGAGTGGGCCCTATAACATGAGCAATCCTTGTAGATTCCTCGGGATATTTGATGTATTAGAAGTTGTTTTGGTGGTGAAAACCAAAGATATTGATAATTTGCATTTTGTTTCAGAAACATTGAACTAAAACCAATTTTAGTTCTGCTTTTTTTTTTTTGAAACTAGGTCTCGCTTTTTTTGCCCGTGGAACTGCAGGCTCTCATTGCGCAGGGTGACACAGACTCAAGCAATCCCCAGCCTCAGCTTTCCAGGTAGCTGGGATTACAGGCGCGTACCACCATGCCCAGCTATTTTTTGGAACTAGGTCTCGCTATGGGCCCCAGGCAGGACTTGAACTGCAGTCCCTAGCCCCGGCCGCTTCATAAGCTGAAGCTTACAGGCATGAGCCAACCGTGCCCGGCCCAGTTCTGCTTTTTTTTTTTTTTTTTTTTTTTTAATGTTTTTAAAAATTCTGGACCAAAGACCATGAGGTCAGAAGTTAAATATGAAGTGAGATAATCTCTTTAATTTTGGTTATACAGAGTTATAATTTTTCTAATTATATTTTATTATTTCATTTTAACTGCAGTGAAGAAGGAAGCAATGAAAAATGAACCATAATCTTCAATCAGAACTCCTGTGATTATTTTTTAAAACAGTTGTATTTGTGAGCTTAGAAAGATAAACAGAACAGAAAGATGCAAAATGTAAACTCTTACATCTCTAGATATAATCACCAAAAAAAGAAATTTCTTATGATTCTCTTTCTGAGAAAAAAGACATCCAAACATATGTATGTACATTTTCAAATACGTTTGTCAAGAAACATAGCTGATCACCAAAATACAGTTTGGCACCTTGTTTGAAAATTTACCTTGAAGATCTTCTGTCTGTCATTATTTATAAAACATAAAACTTAGTTTTCAAAAGTAGCTGCTTAGTATTCTGATATACAAACTAATGTAGTTCATTATTGATGGGAACAGTGGTTTTGAGGTATTTGAATAATATTCTTGTTTATACAGGTGAACTTTTGTCAATATATTGTATGAGAAAAAGGGTTATATGCGTTTTAAATTTTTGTGGGATGCTGCTTTCCACACCTACCCTGTGCAAGTTTGCTGACACTTGCCCAAATTAACAAGTAGATCAGATATTTATCTCTTCCAATCTGATAGGAAAAATGTGTCTCTTAGTTTAATTTGTATCACTGTACTTAGGAGTAAAGCTGAAAGTCATTTTGAAATTCTGTAGATCATTTGTGTTTCTTTTTCTCAGCCAACTGTTTTTATAAATCTTTTGCCTCTTTTAATTTTTTTTCTTACTGATTTGTTTGAAGGGAGATTAGAAAAAAGGGAAATTATAAATCATGTAAGTGATATAAAATAGCATTACCTCAATAAAAAATTAAAATACATAGCTTAAAAAAAACCTCAAAATCAAAAGGAAATTGGCTTTTTTATGCCTATATGTTGTTGATATTTTTTTACAGTCTTTTTATTATTTTCTCTACTTTTTTTCTGGATCCTTATTAATGTCTAATATTTATGTAGTCAAATTTGTCACTAATAGCTTCTGGCCTTTTCACTAATGATGCTATTGGCTGCAATAGAATTTTAAGCTATCCATATTCGGATTTACCTGTAACTTTCAGTAAAAACTTGTAGTCTGAGAGTAATTATTTGCTAATAGTAAAAAGTATTATTACATATGGTATTACCATTCAAAGCAATATCTTTTTTTTATATACATATAGATCAAGCTTCTGAAATTCAGGTGACAATGATGCTCACTGAAAGTTGTAAACTACGAGGTCTTCATCACAGGTGAGAGAAGAAAATGCTCACTCAGCTCTAAGTAATAAGCATGGTAACATTGTATGCTATATTTTTAAGAACATTGTATGGTGTTCTGAATTGAAAGCTTTTTAGAATAGCTTTTTTATTCCTGAATATAAAAGTGAAAAGCATGCTTATTGCATAAAATTTAAAAACACAGTAAAGTATGAGACTGTATAAGCCCATATCTTTTAATAATTGTGGCTAAGCTTTCAGAGGAATTTATGCATATTTTTGTTTATATATCTCTGTAAATAGTAGGATAATGATACACATGTTAAAAATATTTGTTATAAAATTTTGAACATACAGTATACCGAAGACTAGAATAATTAATACCACCAAATAACTTCTGGATTCAATGATATGTTGCATTGTGTATGTATGTATTTATGTATGTATATCTGTAATTTATATATTTGTGTATGCAGAAACATTTAAATTTTAATACAATTTAACATGTGTTTTTTTGAAAAACTACTTAAAGTTCTATTTGAAGAGGTTTTTTTTTTTGTTTTGTTTTTTTTAATGGTATTTTTGTTTGTTTTTAAAGACATGGTATTGGTCCTGTTCACAGAGCTCTAACAAAAACTTGCACCTTCTGAATCAAAATGGGCTTAAGTATAGTATCTCAAAGTGCAGCAATATCAATACTGGAGGAAAGTTTCTTTTTAAAATATTATATAGAGTGATGTAGTTTATATGCCTGCTGAAAATTTGGTCATACATGTTTAAAAATGAAGTAGGGGAGAAGGACCAAATTTAATTACATGTATCTGTAGGTAATGTCACAAACTGAGGATTTATATTTTGAGTTAAAGAACAGGGTTGGGACCCAAAGGTATGAAGGAGAAGGGGAACTCACATGTGAAGGGGAACTCACATGAAAAGGAAGAGATGACTTCATGTGACAGGACCTTGCCTCTACATGTCTGTCCTGTCTTAAGATGAGTTTCTCCAATAAAAAGATTGTGGAGATGGCCCTAAATCTGGGTTATCTTCATTCTTTTAAGGTAATTATCACAGGTTCACTGGAGACTTGCAGGGCCTTGATTCACTTTACTAGCCACAAACCAAGGAGATGTGTTGGAAAGAGTTTACTTTGTGCATCTTGGACAAAGCTTATCTGAACAATTTTTGGGAAACTGATCTTTCAACACCTAAGTTTTCTAACCCTGATAAAAGATCTGCATGAAGCACAGAAATGCATTGCAGGGATATATATATATATATATATATATAGACAAAACCAAGATTTTCCTACAGAACAGTTTTAGAACCACTTAGGCCAAAGGTGCTTTGCCTAAAAATGTTCAAAGTAAGCATTTACAGTATTTTCTCCTGTAGCTTTAAACTGAGTTTTTCTAACATTCTACCAGGATGAACTAGACGTCTCAGAATACCCCTAGGTGATAATGTGGGATGACTTGCTGAATTGGGCTTGATACTGATCAGAAAATCTTACAAAAGTCAGTTAATAGTTTGGTCATCATAAGTAGTTCTTCCTGGCTATCAGGTGATACATAGACTCTGGTTTCTAATGAGCAAAATACATTGTTACTATGTAGAAAGTGTATTGTTCTTTCTATTCCCTATAGCACTTAAGTCATTCTTAAGGGCAATTAGGACCTACCACTTCTTTTTTTTTTTTTTTTTTTTTTGACTTCTTTTGTCTAGAATAGTCACAGCTGTGTGTATGCAGTTCTTTGTAATTCATTAATGCCTACTTTATACTTGACTTTGGTAGGTATGAGGTATAAAAATAAAATAATGATCTTTAGGGATCATAGTATGGAAATTTTCAAGCAAACTATCCTCAGCAATACATGGTAACTGATTTCAGATTTTAACTTTTTTAAAAAAACTTCCTGTTTGAATTTTCTATCATTAAGAGTTAGAGAAGTGTTGAAATAGTTTAAAGAATTTTGAAATTCTTTCTTCATTCATTTTTCCACTGGAGTTTGTGAGAATAATTTTTTTATTAGTTAAAATAACTGCATAAATAAAAGATAGCTGTCACTTTTAATTATAAAAGTGCTTCATATCCAAATATGTTTGAGCTATTTCTGCATGTAGTGTGACTCTCCATTGGGCCCAAGGAGCGCTTGTTTTGCTGAATACCTCATAGCCCTTACTCTCCAGTACACTGGGTGAAGCAAAGAACTCGATGCAGGTCTTTAGTCAAGTCCTTGCAGAACCTGTCTTTGCAGAACCTGTCTTCCTCTACCTTTTTTTTCTGTTTCACAGCACCTGCTTTGCTCTGGTTCATTTTTCTCCTTCTTCTTCTTCTTCGTCTTTTTTTTTCTCTCATAATTGTGGCTTGATTTCTCTTTTCTGTCAGTTCTTTCATTTGACACACTAACTCTTAATACAGACTATCTTATCTTTTTGCTTATAAAATGATCGGCAAGAAGAGTGGGTATTTGTGCTTTGAAATATTATCATGCAGTTTGTTACTTCTTGCAGAGAGCTTTTAATCTTTTGGTGATAGAGTATTTGACCTGGTGCAGTAAACCAGTGTCCACATGAAATGCTGCTGACCCCTCTTAGTGAATTCCAGTCATGGAAACAAGAACAGAGAAGCCACTAGGGAGCTGGAGGGAGAGCTGAAGGGGTTGGGCAACTTTTCCATTACCTCTGAAACCATGGTATGCTCCGTTAATCCTGAGTGCAAATCTGCTGTAGTAATTTTGTTGTGTATGGGACTTGGTATGTTAAGAGGTGCTGCCCTCTCCCCATACTTTCCCCTGCTTTGTGGGAGGAATTTCCATGATCCAGAGGAGAGCACAAGGGTTTAGACGAAAACTTGGTACTTTTTGTCCCTGTTCCTGCTGCTGTCCTTGGCTAATCACCGTTACTTCTTTCCACTTACCTACCTTTCTTTCTTCATGACTTTCCTCACCTATTTTCATAGGTGTCACTAGGTGTCACTCTCACTCAGGTTGTGATAAAAACAGAAACCTTGAGAGAAGTTATATTGTGATCTGAATTCTCATATTCCTAGTTCCCAAGGATCAGTGCTTCCCCTCTTAGGGACTCTAAGCACAAAGGGGAGCTGGAGTTTGCACTTAACGCAGGGTTGCTCAGACCAGAATTGTGTTAACTTGGCTTTAAAAGTAATATGTTCTCAATTGAGAAAAATTAGGAAATACAGTAAGGTAGAAATGATCTGAAGTTCCATAGCTCAAAAACAGTAACTCTTTAACTCATCACATATTTCTATGTAGTATTTCCCCCCTACACACTGTGATTACCCTGCAAAGGTACTTGAATTTTGTATTTTGCTTTCATATAAAATAAACTTTTATTCATATTTCTTAATCTTTTTGTAATCATTTGTTATATACTACTATTATGTGGGTGTGTTACTTGTTTTCCTTTGGACATTCAAGTTGTTTGTAACTTTTAGCTGTTAATATTGCATTATCTGTCCTGTTCATGTAACTTTATTGTTTGATTTTATTATTATTAAACACTCTTTGAAGCAGATTTGTTAAGGACATTGTATATATGTCAAATATTTTTAAATGATTGTTTTCTGTGGCACAAAATACAAAGCAGTGGATGTAGAAAAAAAAAAGAGTCCACTATGTTTTCCTTCTAGGAATTTTCAGTTCAGTGGGCAAGATGATTAATTATGTAAAAAGCAACATTGAGAAAAATTATTTTCAAAATCAATAGAAGAGGTATTATATAACAGAATGAAATGTAGGCGTGCTTGCCATAGAAATAAAAAAGGAACAAGATTGTTTACTACAGGCTTGTCATAGCCTGCACATCATAGCCACTTTTTATTCTTGATAGGGTGCCATGTTAGAGATATGGAAACTAGGCCAAGAGAGTCACATAGACAGTAAATGGAAATTTAGGAGTTAGAAATCAGATCTAAACCCTATGTGCCAGCTAAGGACTTTCTGGCTTTCATGACAGTTTCAGCTTTTTAATGGCCTTTTTCATCATTTTCTTGTCCATATTCTACATTGGTACCTTTTCTTTTTAAGAGTGATAATGGACTAAATTAGACATTAGTATAATACACTCATGATCAAGTCATTCTTTAGGTGTCTCTGATTACCCATAGAAAAAGATTTAGTATGACTCAGGTTTATCTTAAGGAAATTCAGTCTATGGGAAACAACGTTGAGTTTATTACTTTTCCCTACAAAGATAATGCATGGGAAGTGTTAGAATTTAGTCTGAAAGAGCATTTATAACTTTATATGCTTAATGGTTGCCATGTTTTTTAACTCTGTTTTATATTTTGTTTTAGGTTATCTTTATTCTTTTTACTAAAAAGTAATAAAAACAATAAAAAAATTTCAAAAATCCCTGAGGCTCCAGATTTCACTTGTCTTTCTTCTGACTTATTATTTTATAGAAATCTTCTTCCTATTACCCACGTCTGTATAGAAGAAGGAGAAAAACCCATGGTGATATTGCCGTATATGAATTGGGGGAATCTTAAATTGTTTTTACGGCAGTGCAAATTAGTAGAGGCCAATAATCCTCAGGTGAGAAAAATTTGCCCATACTTTATTTACCCCTAGCTTCTGATATCTTTGAAAATAGATATTAACATTCTTGTAATAAGCTATTTAAAGATCTGCAAAAAGACTCAAAAGTTACTTATAACCTGACTATAGAGAAGAGATGGAGGAAGATGATTTCTGATTCCTGTCTTGAGGTTTACATATTGCTGATGCTAAAGTTTTTCTTTCTAAAAACTCTTAACACCATGTCAGTCATTTCCTGATTATTCTTTGAAGGGTGTTATACTAGATTTCTCTTCTAGTAACAGAAGCAGACTTTACAGAGCTGCTTTGTCAGTATTATATCAAGAACTGGTAGTGACTGGTGATCTAAGATACAGGGGATAAATTGGATATATTTTTATTGTGCTTGACCGTATAAGATGTCAGTCCTCTCAGTTTCCCTCTTGCACATAATTAGGAAGTACTTGGTGAGATCAGTGTTAATGATGGTAATGATGGTAATGGTGGTAGAACCTGGTGGTTGCTTTGCTCCCTACTGTAGCTTAAGTTGGTTTAGGATTTATAGTAATGTACTCACACAGCAGGACAAAATGGATTCAAAGATGGCATTGTATTTGACCTAATATGTATGACATCCTTTGTAAATTAACAGGTGAATGAAAGTGGTTGGAGGCTGTTGCACATCACAATCACCTAGGGAAGAATTTCATTCCTCAGCCCATGACACTGGCAAACATACTAAACGCATATCAGTAAAGAGAACTGTAGACCTGTATTAGTTCGGAAATGGTCCACAGAGGACAATAATAAAAACCTGATGTTTTCAAAAAAAAAAAAAAAAAGAATAAACTGTTAGATAAGTATTGGAAATATTAATTTGAGAATTCAGTATTCATTGAACAGTTACTTATTAAGCAACTATTATTTTATGTGCTGCATGTTGGGAAGATATAGCTAATTGTAAGGAGAAAATGGAATAGTTGGCAAAAATGCATTAAAGAATGATAGAACTGCAGTAGATATCAATCAAGAAGCTGTGGAAAAATTAGCCTTTAGGAAATTCAATGTGTAAGTGTAATGAAGTATTTTGGGATAGACTAGGATTGTGTAATAAGTAACTGCCATCATAATTTTTATGCTAACTGTAAGCATTGCCATTTTTTGTTACCACAGGCAATTTCTCAGCAAGACCTGGTACACATGGCTATCCAGATTGCTTGTGGAATGAGCTATCTAGCCAGAAGGGAAGTCATTCATAAAGACCTGGCTGCTAGGAACTGTGTGTAGGTGCCATGAGTTTGTCACTGTCTTTCCGTGTTTTGAGTACCCTGTATTTGATTTTCTCTCCAGGAGTCACAGGGGGAATTGTTTTCTATGTAAGAGTAATTTTGTTCCATGTTTCTTAACACTCTGATTGCATTTGATATTCCCATCGTACTTTTCAGCATTGATGACACACTTCAAGTTAAGATCACAGACAATGCCCTCTCAAGAGACTTGTTCCCCATGGACTATCACTGTCTGGGGGATAATGAAAACAGACCCGTTCGGTGGATGGCTCTTGAAAGTCTGGTTAATAATGAGTTCTCCAGTGCCAGTGATGTGGTAAGTGCTGCTGAGGCTTCTGTTTTAAAATGTTTTTCCTACCTTTGTGTTTTTAATGTTTTGCTTTGTATTTAAATCTAGTAACTGTTTCTTGGAATTTTTTTTTTGTTGTTGAGAAAGTAGTGTAGATAGCTCCTAGTCAGCCTGTTCATGGAGAGAAACTGTGACCCAAACCCAGACCAGTACTGTGCACACTCCCCTCTGACCAATAGCTTAGTGAGGGGAGCATTATCAGGCTATCAGATAGGTAGAGACTACTGTTCCAGTATCAAAGGTGAGGACATTGAGCCTTAGGATATGGTATTTTTTTTCATTTTTCTTAAGTCTCAGCATGACCAAGTAGTTGCTAGATTATAAAGACTTATTGTTTACTTCTTTGAAATAGCCTCTTCCAAGTATTGTGGCCTCTGTAATTTATAATTCTCCAGACGTCACTCTCTGACCTTTTGTTATTTCCTGGGTGGTTCTACCCAGTCAAGCAGATCATACAGTTGAATTTTTTGAATTTTGAGATACGTAGTTACAGAAGTCACATCTACTTGTGGGCATTTTTCAAGCATTTTTATTTGGTTTTAACTTGTGATATTTTTCAGTCTGATTTAGAGGTTAATTTATCTTCTCACTTTATTAATGTAACTGTATATTTAGATAGTAGGTAAAAGTTACACTTAAAATGCCCCTTTTTATGATCATTGTGTGATACCTCTTAGTGTTCATCTAAGTTATACAATAATTTACATCAAAATTTTGACTTTAAGAATCAAGCCTATTATATATCTTTGTAATTTATTTCAGTTTTATTTATGATTACCATTTTACTTCTAAGTTTATGATTATGGATTTACTCTTTGTGGATTACTATTTCTAAATACACTTTTTCTCAGTGTAATAGTGCCTTCTGACTGCTATAACAAATTACTATAACCTTAGTGCCTTAAAACAGTAAAGATTTACACATTCACAGTTCAGTTCTGTAGGTTAAGTGTTTGGAATCAAGGTGTAGGAAGATCTGTGCTTCCTGTAGAGGCTTTTGGGAAGAAACCTTTCTTGCCCCTTCCAACTTCTAGTGACTGTTGACATTCCTCAGCTTGTAGCTGCATCTCTCTCTACTCCATATCTACCCTACCTCCTGTGACTGTGTCTTTCACACAGAATTCCTTCTATTTCATTCTTACAAGGGGTCCTGTGGTTTCATTTAGAACATACCTATATCTTCCAGGATAAACTATACTCTGAGTCCTCAATTTAATCACATATTCTGCTATATAAAGTCATATTCTCAGGTTTTAGGGGTTAGCATGTCGATACATTTGGGGCCATAATTCAGTCCACTTTACTCAGTAATTAAAATTGTCTAAAGTTTCCTTATTGAGGAACAGTATTTCCAATTTAAAATCCTCAAAATGAGAATAATTTGATGAGAAAAATCCTCTTAATTATAATGTAATCTACTGATTTTTTTTCCTTTTTCAGAAGCTAAGTTAGCTAACAAATATATTATTGTTTCTTTTTACATACCAAATGTCTTGATAAAATGTGCTCACTTATTGTGAGTAAGCAATACTTATATGATTGTTTTGACTTTTTCTGTAAATTAAGATCTATTAATTGTGCATATCTTCAAAATACTTTGACTTGATTTAAAATCTTGTTAGATGGGGAGCGTAAATATGAACAATGATAGGAAGGGATGTTATGTCAGCTGCAAGGAGCAGCTACAGATGTCAACAGTAGGCAGAAACATGCTTCACATGGCCAGAGCCTTTCAGGGGATAGCTGTGGTTCAAGAAGTACATCCTGACTCTCAGGTAACAAATCCTGAGGAGTCAGCTTGGATAGCACCAGGAAATAGGTTGTTTTTGTTTGTTTTTTTTAAACCTTTTCAATAAAATAAAATTCTGACATTAATATCTGGAAGGGAAAAGTATAAGTAAAGCAGTGCAAATATGCAAAGCAATGTACACAGCATTAACAGTTCTATAAAAACAGCTTGAACTTTTTTAAGACAAGAAAAAGCTAAAATTACCAAACTGACAACAGATCTAAAGCAAACAGCAAGGGAGGACGAGAAGGAATGGGGAAATTGGGAAGGATGAATATGAAATCAGAATGATGGTTAATGGGTAATTTGGTGGTGGGAGAACTTTGGGGTGTATAATGATGTAAATATATATATGTATGTATAAGTAAAATGCAAAAAAGTAACATTTAAAAAACTTTAACACAGCAACTTGGGCTTTTTTGGGAAAGGAGAGGTACTTTTTTGTGTTTGTTTTTAATTTTTTTCAATATTTAAAAACCTCACCATGAACTTAATGTTGAGCAACTTAACAGGAAAACTAAAAATAATAATTACTTTTAGTATGTCTTGGCATCAACTTACAGTGTCTTTGTGACAACAAATTCTACTGAACTTTATTTAGAAAAAGATGGTGAGAATACCCACTGATTTACAGTCAATATAGTTAACTCCTGAAATGTTTGTTTTTTCTTTTAAATATTCTTCTAAGTTCACTTCCTTTAAATACATATTTTTAATCCCTAAACATCTTTTGCCTTGGATAATTGAGATTGAAAGGAATAGAAAGAACACCCTTCTATCTGTTTCTTATGGTTGTGATGTAACTATTTTTGTAAATACCCTTTCAGTTTTTTTGGGATTGAATATTTCTTTGAATTTGTATGTTAAAGTACAAATGTTAAAGGTTGTTTTAGCATTTGTATTAAAAATCTTATCCATAGTTATTAAATTCTGTCCCACTTTCTTGTATGGATAAAACTAGGGGTTTACAAGCGATACTCTTTTCTACTTGGGGCTAAAAAAATTTATGCAGACTCAAATATAAAATAAGTAGTTTTGCTCCACTCCAACAGAGTCTCTACAACATATAAAATGGATATTTTATGTGTAAATGTAGCACCTAACAAATGTTATTACTGCCTTGAGGGAAGTATTCCTTGTCTTCTAAGAGACCCTGATAATTTTTGTATTTCCTTTTAGTTAAAAGTTCTACATAATTTGTTTGGAAATACATTCATGTTTTCCACCTTTAAAGTGTGGGTGTGGATGTGGGTGTAGGTGTATGTGTGTGTTCCCATCCATCTCTACATTTTTTTGTTTGTTTGTTTGTTTTGAGAGTAGGTCTTGCTATGTGCTCCTGGTGGGACTTGAACTGCAATCCCTGGCCCCTGGCCCTGGCTTCCTAGGCTGCTGCTTATAGGCATGCGCCACCATGCCCAGCTTGTAACCATCTCTAGATAACTTTTTTCATAATTTTTACTGGAAGGATCCAATATTTGTGTATGTTAGGGTTTTTAAGATGTTATTATCAGTCTTTAACTGTTGAACTTAGAAATATGCACAATTAGATCTGATTAGACATAAATCTCTTTCTACTATTATCAGATATGACATCATCATTGGCATTCTTAAGAATTTCTGGATATTGTTTTTATCAGATGTGAAAACTACCATAAATTTTTGTGTGTGATTTTCTTTTCCTTTATTTAAAAATATATTGCTTGATTTATATCATCTTTGATTTATTTAGTTAACTGTAACAACTAACATAATGCTGCTGTTAGAAACTGCCTTCTAAAAGATTCATTGCTATCAGGAATACACAGTTAAGCATTTTGTTCTTGATTTTTTTATTTTTAGATTGTGTTTAATTAAAAAAGCACTTTCTTGGGAAAAACAACACAAGGAAATAATTGTCCAGCTAGTCTTAACAGGATTATGGCACTAAAGATATCCTTCAAATTATTTAAGTACTTTTTAGGGTACGGAGCAAATTAAAATTTGTTTCTTGTGCCTTTACACTGTTTTGTGAACATTGAAGATTACCTCAAAAAAAAAAAAGAGGGAACTCTATAAAGTTATCCAGGGATTACTGATACATCAGAGTGTTTCTTTCTTTCTTTGTCTTTAGTAGGAGAAAAAAACAAAGAAAAAAATACATATGTATGGAATCAATATGGATGTATAAATTCTGATGTCATTGAGGCAAAGTGAGGGTATATTTTCTGAACTATAGAATGGGGTAGGGATGTAGGGCTTAATGGACAAAAGAGAAGGACTGAAAAGATGAGGAGAGAGTGCTTCCCTCTATTGATGAAGATCAGATGCTCTCTATGAGTGGTTCTTATTGCTCATGTTTCCCCACTGCATGGAGTATGACTGCCATGCCCTGAACAGACTTGACCAGTAGATTCATATTATACCCATAGAAAGTGGTTTGCTAATTTCCTGTGTCTAAGAGAATACTGTAGTTAACCAGAAAATGTTTACTTTTTCAAAAATATAGAAAAATTTCTATGTATTTTCATAGTTTTAGAATTTACAATATTTTTTTCATTAGGATTGTAGAATTTATGAACCAAGAGTCATAGACTTATCTAATATTAAATTTACATTCAGAGGAATTAATATAAAGACATAAAGAGCTAGAGAGGTGAAAGTAAATAAAAACTCTTTAGTAAATAAAGATTTAAAGTTTAATGGGACTGAGTAAAAAATGGGTTTACTTTGGAAAAAAATTTATTTTCAGAGATGAACAGCCTTCTGATCATGTCATTATCTTTGATGTATTTTCTATATTTGGCTTTCCCTCAGAATGGATATTTTCTTCAGTAGAGCTTGTAAACATCTTTTTCCTTTCTTTCCTAGCTATATCTTTATGCTGTTTAGCATTCTCTTCAGATAACCCCTATGTTATAATGGAGTAATGTCTAAGCAACAGAGGAAAAGTACGATAAAAGTACAATGGAGGAAAGTACCATACATAGCAGGTACTTCTGATGGCCTGCTAGGCATCTAATATTGATTATTCTTGGTTCTTTTTACAGATTCTAGGACAGATTCCCAGTAGAAGTGGTCTTTTTTCAGCCATGTCTGACACACTGCCTAAAATTGCTGATTTTTGAAGTTGAGCTAGCAATACATACTAAATTTAAATTTGATACCTCATGCAATCAGCCCTTTTTATATATAGTCATTGTATATTTCAGTACATCTGTTCAGTTGAAATTAAAGAATATTTGCCACAGTGATAAGTCTGGAGGAGAATTGAGATTTTTAGGTAAGAGTTGATGTTGAATAGTAAATTGTTAAAGGGACCCCTTTAAAGATCGCTTGTATGAATTTACTAATTGGCTCCTAATAGCTAAATAGTAAAGCCTTTAAAAGGAACTATAGTCCTATAGATGTGTGTATCAGTCGTGGTTATTAAAAAGGGCTAGAAAATATGTCCAAAAATGTTAAAATTAATAGAATAATAATATTTTAAGAATTGACTACTTAACAATGAATATCTACTTATAAAGCCTATGTCTTGGTAGAGAGGTACCAAGTGGTACCATGGTAGAATGTTAGTTTTATAAGGAAACTTGTAAAAATTGGTTATTGCTAGTAAATTGAGTAAACGCTTAGATCTCAAGAGTGAAACTTTTAAAGGAAGTTGATAAAGAGCCACACTCCTTCCCTTAAACTTGAGAACTTTCTGTTCCTCACTTTATCGCTTTTTAGCTTTACATTTTCTACTGCACATTTGCTGATCATCTGCATTTTGGCCAACCTGACAGTCTAGCTATATTCAAACATGCCAGGTACTTTAATAATCTTTGATGATATTTTGATCGTCAGATAATTATATCTTTATGGCTTATGTGTTTATGCATAACTCATTTTACACAGAATGAGTGGTTGAAACTCTTTCTTTAGCAGGTGTTCCATAGTTACCAGATTGATGTTGATGTACATATATATTCCTTTTGGGTCATTTATTTTAAGAACATTCTTAGCCAGCAGTGTTAATCTTACCTTTGGAGAGCTCTGTACTTGACTATGAAAGAGTCCTGAATAGCCTCACACTGTTCTCTTCTATTTCCATGCTGAATCCTCACACCCTCATAGTCTCACCCCCACAGTCTTCATTTCAGAGAGCCCATCTGTTCTTGTGACGACAGTTGTTATAATTATGAGTAAATGACTTACTAATTCACCTTTGTGATCTGAGGCCTCTGTCTTAACTATTAGATATATTGTATAGATGTCTACTGCTTTTCTGCCAGATCACATCTTTTGAAAACTTCAGTGCAATCTTTTTCCAATATCTTTCTTCAGTTCTACTGTGCAGTAAATGTTAAGTGAAGATGCAGTACAGTTGAGGACACAGGTAGGTTATCTAGATGTGGGGAAAACTATTGATTTTTATGAAACATGCTGAATTCAGATACTAATGGGTGGGATGTATGGAAGCAAAATGTTAGAACTTGGGCATCAATTTCATAAAAGTGTGGACTGAATAAACAAGAGTGTTTTATCTCAGCGAATATATAGAGAAGAGAAAGTAAATGGATGAATACAGGGAATGTTTATTTTTAGTGAGGAAAAAAAAGACAAAGAAATAAAGCAGAAAGGTGTGAATAAAGTCCAGAGAATTCTGTCTTAGAAGCCAAGAAAGGAAATAGTTTAAAAGAGTTTGTAGTCTATAAATATTATCTGCAGTTGTTGGAAAAGATAAAGATATGACTGAGAACTTTTGAATTTACAATAAATCATTAAAGAGGCATGTAAATAGCAGATTCTCTAGGAGGTGAGAAATGCAGGCAGTAAATAGATTACACTTTGAAGAAGTTCAGCTGTGAGGAGAAGTGAAATGATCATAGCTTCATGAGACAATAAGATAAAGAGAGGCTTTATTTTTGTCATTTTTTAAATTTTGCTTTATTTTATTGAATTTGTTTGGTTTGGTTTCTAGGCCAAGTAAGCAATGAGGAGAAAGTGATTTGATATATGGTTGGTGAGAGGGAAGAGCAAGAGATGATGGGTTAATTGCTCAGCAGTGCTAGAGCAATATGGTAGAGGTATAATATTGGCAAAGGAGAAGTTTGTTTCTCTTTTAAGATGGATATAGAGAGGTACCAAAAAACACTTAAGGATCTTATTGATCAATGGAACAGATATGTGCATTTGGGTTCTAGAAAGATAGGGAGTCAGGGAGGTGATAGAATGATGAAGGACTATTGACTAAAATGTTTCCAAATGGTGAAAATTTTAAACCCACAGATCTAAGAACTTACTCAACAAATCCCAAACAGAACAAACATGAAACAACTAAACTGCAGCACATTTTAATCAAAACTAGTGATAAAAGAAGAATTTTGCTCAAAACTAGTGATAAAAGAAGTTCTTAAAAGCAGTCAGAAAACAAAACCAAAAATGTACTAATATACAGGGGAACCAAGTAAAGGATGGCAGCAAATTTCTCATTAGGATGCTGCAATGCAGGATAGAAAACTGAATTATTATAAGAAAAAAAATTGTAAAAACAGATTTCTGTACCCAGCGAAGGTATAGAAAGTATAGGAAAGTGAAGACATTTTTAGATAGAGAAAGGCTGAAAGAATTCCTCACTCGCACACCCAACTAAAATGTTGAAGGAATTTTTTAAGAACCATTGGTAACTGGTGGAAATATATAGATATATACAACAGAACAAAGAGCAGCAGAAAATGGTACCTGAATGGCCAAATGTATAAAAGTTTTTTTTGTATAGATTTCTTAATGGTATAAACACATATCATAGTCCCTTCTCAAACTTGATAAAATAGAGAGGTAACAAGAATGTAGATTGGAATAGTAGTATCAACCAACTTGATCTAATTGACAGTACATAAAAATTCACCCACCAACAGCAGAATGTGTTTTTTTCAAATGCACATGGAATACTTACAAAGATAAATTATATTCTAGAGCCTAAAACAAGTAAATAAATTTAAAAGAATTTAATTTATACAGAGTAGAATTTATGGGTACATTGGAATTGAAATAAAAAATAGCATCTAAAATATCCATAAGTATTTAGAAACTAAATTATACACTTCCAGATAACTTTCCATGTGACAAAGGAGAAATCAAAAGAGAAATTATTAAGTATTTAGAACTAAATGAAGAGGAAACAAAATATTTCAGAGTCGGGAAATCCTGCTGAAAGGGGACATGCATACTGTTAAAACATCAGTTTTGGAAAAGAAGTTCCAAATTTGTGGCCTTAGGTTTCACCGTAAGAAAGTAGAAAAAAGAAGAGCAAATGTCAGGTGAGTAGATGAAAGGAAATAAAAAGTAGGTGGAAGTCACTGAAATGTGAAACAAAAATAGTGGAAATCAGTGAAACTAATCTTTATTTTTTGGAAATATCATTACTACTATATTTGGGAATATCTGTATAAAGTTGAGTAATCAGGAAAAACAAGTTTCACATTAACAGTGTAATGAAAGAAGTGATATTACAGATTATTACAGGTTTTAAAGAATAAAATAATAACTTTTCCCCCAATAAATTCAGGTACCATTCAGGTGAAGTAGACAAATTTTTTCAAAGCTCACTTAAGAATTAATAGTCTGAAAAAACATGTATCTATTAGAGACAATGAACTTTTAGTTAAAAACCTGCCCCAAAGCTCTTTTAAGTCCAGTGTGAACTTTAGGATACTGGTGAGTATCTCTTAACATTTCAAAAAGAAACACAAAATCTGCATAGTCTCTTTCAGATACTTGAGAAGGAAATACTTTTCTAATTTATTCTGTGAGATGAGCATTACTTTGCAACATCAAAGATCAGGAAAAAAGAAATTTAATCATCATCCCTCATGATCATAGATATAAAACTTCTAAACAAAAGTCTAACAAAAAGAATTCAAAAAGATATTAAAAAATAGTATTATGGCCATGTAAGCTTTCTTCCAAGAATAAAGGCTTGTTTTGTTATTTGAAATTCTTAAATGGCCTTTAACTATATTAATGTTCTAGGAAAGGAAAAACATGATCGTCTAAAGAGATGCAAAGTATTAGAAATAAATACAGATTCATCTTAATAAAAATTCCCAGCAGTTTAGGAATGGAAAAGAACTTCAGTCTGATAAAAAGCATTGACAAAGTAACATATAGATAAAATAGTTAATGCTGAAAGACTGAATTCTTTTTAGCTAATAATAGGAACAAGAAAAGAATACCCACACCTTGCTTGTAATCAGTATTATACTTGAGGTTCTAACTAGTACAATAAAGGCAGGGAAAAATTGAACAGATAAAAGTAAAATTTCACTGTGAATGGCTTAATCACCTGTGAAGAAAAATCAGTGTGATACACAAAATAGCTGCTAGAACTAACTCAAGAATTTAGAAAGAGAATACAAGATCAATGTAAAACATAATAAAAAATTAGAAATTTTTTTAAAGAAAAACATCAGAAAATAAGAAATTATTTGGAATAAATATGACAAAATGAGAAAGTTATACAATGAAAGCTATAGCGTGTTCTTAAAGACTTCTAAAAATGGACAGAGATGCCTTATTCAGATACTTAAAATTTAGTATTAAGATATTCTCTCCAAGTTGATGTATAGATTCAATGCAATTCTAATAAAACTCTTTGTAGGCTTTTGACTTTTTTTGTGGAAATTGACAGATTGGTTCTAAAATTCATGTGAAAATGGAAGATCACGCAATAGCTTTGAGAAAGAGTTAGTAGATTTCTAGAACAAAGAGAAAGGACTAGCCATGGAACACCTGATTGTGTTTTTACTGAGGTCCAATGATTGAAATCATTTAGAATAGACAAAATTCTTTTTTTTTTTTTTTTTTTTTTTGCAATCGTGATTTTTATTCACTATCGTGTGTATTTACATCATTGTATTCCCCTGGGTTCTCCCACCACCATATCCTCATGAACCACCAACTCAATCTTTTGTGCTCATCCTTTCCATGATTTCACTCTTCCCTGCCCCACTCTAGCTGCATTTTTAGTTCTGTTGTCAGCTTTTTTGTTTTGACTTTTTCTTGACCTTTTGTTTGTTTTCTCTGTATCCCACCTATATGTGAGACCATCTGTTTTTATCTTTTTCTTTCTGGCTTATTTCCACTAGCATGATTCCTTCTAGGTTCATCCATGTTACCATGAATACATCAAATTTGTCTTTTCTGATTGCTGAACAATATTCCATTGTGTAACTATACCACAACTTTTTCATCCATTTGTCAGTTTTGGGACATTTGGGTTGTTTCCAAATCCTGGCTATTGTAAATAGTGCTGCAATAAGCATCTGAATACAAGTATCCTTTTGAATTAGGGTTTTGGTATCTTTTGGGTAGATTTCCAGAAGTAGAATTTCTGGATCTTAGTTCCATTTTCAGTAGTTTGAGGGTCTTCCACATAGCTTTCTATAGAGGTTGGACCAGTTTGCATTCCCACCAGCAGTGTAAGAATGTTCCTCTTTCTCCACATCCACACCAGCACTGTTGCCTGTTTTGTTTTGTTGTTGTTTTACATATGGGCCATTCTTACTGGTGTAAGGTGGTATCTTGTGGTTTTATTTGCATTTCCCTGTTTATAAGTGATACTGAGCATTTTTTCATATCTGTTGACCTTTTTGTATTTCTTCTTTGGAGAAGTCCCTTTTAAGCCCTCTTCTCCCTATTTTTTCACTGGGATTTTTGCCTTAGTTTTATTAAGAGTGTGAGTTCTTTATGGAGGCTACTAGACCCTTGTCCATTGAGTAGAGTGCAAAATTTTTTTCCCATTCGCTTAGTTGGCTCTCTGTATTGGTTATTGTCTCTCTTACTGTATAGAAGCTTTTTAGTTTGATATAGTCCCAGCTGTTTATGTTTTCCTTCATTTTGTTTGTTTGTATAGATGTGCTCTGAAAGATGTTTCTGTGATATAGGTCATGGAGTTTTTTGCCCATGTTTTCTTCTATGTATTTTATGGTTTAGGATCTTACATCCAGGTCTTTAATCCATTTTGAGTTGGTTTTATGTATGGTTTAAGGAGTAGTCTAGAGTCATTCTTTTGCATGTAGTAGTCAGTTTTCTCAGCACCATTTATTGAAGAGGCTATTTTTGTTCCATTATATGTTTACTACCCCTTTGTCATGGATTAGTTGGCCATACATGTGTGGCTTTATTTCTGGGCATTCAGTTCTGTTCCAGTGGTCTGTGTGTCTGTTTTTGTTCCAGTACCATGCTGTTTTAATTATTATGGCTTTGTATAAAATTTAAAGTCTGTGAGTATAATACCTCCATAGAATGGGCAGAATTCTTTATTCAACAACATACATTATACTATGCTCAGCTTTGCAGTATAAATTCCTGAATTGCAAATTATCTTAACTGAACCAATCAATATTAGTTGTTATTGCTCTAAAAAGTAAAAAAAAAATTACTTTGTTTACAAGTCACATCATACATGTTATCAGTGAAAATAATATTTTATATCCTTTATATTAAGATGTTATAAAATAACAGGAATTGGGAGAAGTGAATAAGATGAGTATAAGAACATCATTATTCTGTAAATGTTTTTTAAATGAATTTAACAAGAAGCCTTTCAAGACTAGAAAAAGACAAAACCTTTGACCTTTTTGGTGCCCCCTTTCCAAAGACATCAAACAAAAATTATAGAATGAATTAGTCTAAAATTTAAATATTTCATTTATCAAAAGATTTTAAGGAGCAAGTTTTCCACAAATCATCCTGGTGCTATTTTTGGTTTTGCTTTTTGTGTGAAAAAAAAAAAATGAAGTGTGAGTAAGCCAACATGTAAATAATCACTTTGTTGGCATTGTAAGGAATGAGACAATAGTGGATGCTTTGACTTGTTTCTTTTGTTTTTTTGTTTATTAACGTTGCAACATGTAATCTGAGAATTTTTAGGTGAATGCTTAAGTGGTAATGTGGACAAAACAGTATGAAATAAGTAATTAAGGTCAGTTTTACAGACTTATTTTGGTACCTAGTGACATGGCATATCTCAGATACGGCCAGTTACTCTGAAAGTTCTTGCAGTCATTTTTAGAATGCAGATGTGAATATTACCTTAGACAAATTGGCATTGTCTTCTTGCTGATTCTCATTGTTTCTTTTTCCAAAATCAAGTTTGGGTTGATTATTCCTTCCTTACAACTCTTACCACAACCAGTGAATTTGAACAGATGAAGGAAGGATGTGAAGCCCTTTCAATTCATTTCATTTCTCTGGTCTCTGTTCACTCACTCCAAGTGTGAGTGAACTAAACTACCCTTGCTAAGGATGTTGGCCATTATAGGCTTACTAATCATTGTTATATAAAAAGTTCATAGAATTAGTTTTATGGTAGGCGAAGAGTTGAAGACAAGATAAAAACATTATTTGACTTATTAGTTTGAAATAATTTTTCCATTTTTAAGCAGAGTAGAGTTCAGTAGTAGTTTAAGACAGTAGATTCAGTAGTCTCTGTCGATGGAAATTTTAGGCTAATTGGATCTATTCTAGTATGTTTCTTCCATGCTCTTTCCCTCTTTTCAAAGCACAGATCTCAAGCGTGGGAATTGCTCCACCCTAATGGTCACTGTTAATAAAAAAGAGTAAATTCTAGAAGATTGAACTCTGATTTCAGTAATGCTGATCGCAGAATGAGTTGTAAAGTGTTCCTCCTCCTATTTTTTGATCCTTTGTGTGTTGAATTATATCCTTTTTCCTCAAATACAGGTTGAAGTTCTAACTCCATTACCTCAGAATTTGACCTTATTTGGAAATAGACCATATCCAGATATATGTTAAGAGGAATTATGGTAGATCTTAATTAAACATTATAGTAGCTTTAAGAGACACAGACATGTGAGGGGAGAATGCCTTATGAAAACAGAAACTAAGATAAGTGCTACAGTTGGCAGCCAAGGATGCTACAGATTGTCAACAGACCCTCAATAGTAAAAAGAAAGATTTCTACCCTGTAGATTTCAAATGGAACTGCTTATACATTCATTTGGAATTTCTAGATTCCAGATCTGTGAGACTGGTTGTTTCAGTCACCTAGTTTTTGGGACATCCTTTGGAAGCTAATACAGATTTGTATTGTTTCTTTTAAATTGGATAGAATTCACTGACTTTTTAATAGAATTCATCCAGTTTTCTTTGTGGAAAGATTTTTAACTATGAATTCAATTTCTTTAGTAGGTGTAGATTTATATAGATTTTCTTTTTTTTTTTCTTGTATCTTGATAATTTGTGAATTGGAAGGAATTTTTTCATTTCATCTAGGCTTTTTAATTTATTAGCATGAATTTTTAATTTATTGGCATAAATTTTAATTAGCATAAAGCTGTGTTCCTGTTTTAGTTTTCATTTTGATATCTGTGGGATTTGTAGTGATGTTCTATCCTTTCATTACTGATACGTCTTTTTATTATCTTCTCTGATCAGTCTAGTTTTGTGATGGTCAGTTGGGGTCAATTTTGTCCTTCCCTCCAAGAGGATATTTGTCAATATCTAGATGCATTTTCACATATTATAACTTGGAGTATATGGTGGATAAAGGTAGTGTTACTTCTAAACAACCTATAACGCACAAATAACCCTACAACAAAGAATTCTTCAGTTCACACGGCAGTAGTTCTGAGGTTGAAAAACCTTTTATAAGGCTTACAATATGCTACTTCTGCTTTTAAATAATATTGTGTCTCTTTATTTTTAATATAAATAGTTTTTAACATATTTCTATTTAAAGAAAAAGTATTTCTGTTCACTCCCCTGTCATCCCTCATGTTATGTGAACATACATTTGACTTCTATTTATATATAGACTCCATAGTATGTTGTTTTTATTTTTGCTTTAATCTATTAAGGAAATGCTAGAAACAACATGAATTGTTACATGATTTGTCCCCTTATTTTTCATATGAATCCAGATTGCCACCTGTTGCTTTTTCTTTCCATGAGAACTGCTTTTTTTGTATGTCTAGCAGCATGTTCTCTCAGCTTTTGTTTGCCTGAAAAACTATATTGTATCTTTGGTTTGGTATAGAGTTGTTGTCCATAGACAGTCTTTAAAATGTTTTAAAAGATACTATTCCATTTTTAATATGCATAGGTTATGACAAAACTGCTATCCACTAATGTAAGACTTTAAAGATTGGTGTATATATTATAAGAGTATTTCTGGACTGTATTATTGAAAACAGTTGTTTTTGACTAGTGTTTTTCCACTTTTTTCCTACACTCAGTAAAAAGTAATTTGAAGTTCTCTGAGCCTCAGTTTCCTCATCTATAAAATTTAGATGATTCATACAGGTTTCTTGTGAAAATTAAATTGCATAAAGGATGCAAAATAACTAGAGCTTGTAGGGACTCAACACAAGATACATGCCTAGGAAATTCCCTCTTCATCCATCTTTGGCTGTTCTGACTTCAGGGTGCATGCATGGCTGCAGATCAATGGGAGTTCTTTCTCCAAGTCCTTCCTAAACACATTGTGGCAGCTCTGTGGAGAAAATCGCCTGTCTGCTTCACATTCCCTGGGCCCCAGACTAGGTCAAAATGTGCATTCCCAGGGGAATGATAAATATTGTTGTCGTTGCTTATGATTTCTGCTCCTAGCAGTAGTGTACATACTAGTTTTAAATAAACCTGACCTATTACTCAAGCAATGTTGGAAGGTACTTTTTAGGATATGTGCATCTGTTTAAATTATTTAAAGATAGTGAAATTCTGTGACATCATATGTTTTACTAATTTGCACATTTTGTTTATTCAGCATGCTTTTCCTTCCAATTAGGCTAAAGTTATGTTCACTTTCCCCATCACAGTCTCACAAACTAGTTACAATATTTTAAAGTAATGAATTTTCATATTAGGAAAAGCGTAGACCTATTAACAGTTTTGGGTTTGGAATCAATAGCAAAACCATTTCTTTCCGTTGACTCTAATTACCTTAGCGCATACAGTAATGATAGTCATATTAAGGGTACATTAATTAAAATGTTTGTCTGTGTCTCAGCAAGGGGAATTGACTGAGTCTGGTAAACTTGTTAAAAACTGTTTTGTTTTACTTTCCTTAGAAATCGGTTCATCTGAGGTTTAGGTCCAGACCTAGCCATAGGCAGCAGAGTTCTTAAGTCTGTTTTACATATCCACTCATTGTGTTGCTCTTCTCCTCAGTGGGCCTTTGGAGTGACACTGTGGGAGCTTATGACTCTGGGCCAGACGCCCTATGTGGACATCGACCCCTTTGAGATGGCTGCGTACCTGAAGGATGGTTACCGAATAGCCCAGCCAATCAATTGTCCTGATGAACTGTAAGCTTTTCTGAGCATGATGAAAGGTTTCATTCCATTTACAGTATTGGAGTAAAAGAAAACTAGCAAGTGTTCATATTCAGACAGAGACTTCACTTTGGAAAATATTGACACTTTAGATTTGAATTAGACTCTTGCAGAGAACCGCAGTCAACCAGATTCATTCACTCTTTAATGTATTTGATGGTAAGACTTTTTGCAGCAGAGTTGTAGTGTTAAACTAATCCAGGATTAGATTATGGGAAAATGCTAAGTTCTTTGTCAGTCATTCTAAAAAGAGTGAGGACCTGAAGGACACATTTAGTTATTACAAACCTTTCTCATTGTCATCTTGCTTTGCCCATTGGTGTCAGCTGATATAGAAGATGGTTGCTCTTTTCTACTTTGTCACATGGCTAATTCCTATGTAATAGGAGCTTGGGGTAGGAAGTTATTCAGGGGTGATTGTGTGCAGATGATTATAGTATCATTTCTGTGACCCACTGCAGATTTCTACACTCTGGTAGAGTGGCAGCCTTTACACTGACCTTATTGTCGATATAGGGTTCTTAGAACTTAAAGTTTCAGAAATTGAAGATAGAATAATTGTTTTTTGGGGGTATTTTCCCAAAAAAAACTTGATATTTGCTGATATATTTTGATAAAAACTCATGAGGAATTGAAATCCACACCAAAAAAATCGGTTGACTTCTTTTTATTTTAAAACTACCAATAGAAGTGTTACTCTATGTCTCATTTAGACAGAAAACTGGTATCAAAGTGATGAAAAGTTTAGGAGCACTGTATTGTCACTATCCAACTTTCCCATTTTTGTCATCCTGCAGATTTGCTGTAATGGCTTGTTGCTGGGCATTAGATCCAGAGGAGAGACCGAAGTTCCAGCAGCTGGTCCAGTGTCTTACCGAGTTCCATGCAGCCCTGGGGGCCTATGTCTGACTCTCCACTCTTCCTCTCACAGTCCTGCAGCAACAGGTGGAAGGTGCCTGCCCAGGCTTACTTGGAGCCAGTCACTGATGCTTCGTGCATCATGCAAAACCAGCAGAAGCACATTTGTCTTCCAGAACACTGTGCCTTAGAAACGCTTTAGAATCAAAACAGACTGAATAAAGTGGACTATTTTCTAGATATCACTTTTACTAGGTTGAACTGAAAAAGTTTTTGTAAATTTTTTGGCCAAAAATTTTTCAAACATAGTTACTTTGGACTAGGTGTACATTCTTACAAAATAAATAAAGTTTTTTAAATTGTTTAAACAAATATTTTGGATAGCTCTTTAGTGCCAACTGCTTTTTATTTCTTGCTTTCATCAAGGTATGTAGGTGATTCACCTTTAAAGTTTTTTTTTTTTTAAGCATCGCTAGTTTGGGGGAATGGTTTTTTTTAAAAAAAAAAAAAAAAAAGCATAAAAAGATGTTTGGCTTCCCTTAGAAGAAAAGGCAATATTGGAGGAGAAACTTGAGGAAAAATTAGAGAACAGAAATGAAACTAATAGAAACTTAATTAGAAACAAACTGCCCTTTCATGGAACATTTTTTTTGAACTTTTTTAATGTAAAGGGGTTCTGCTTTCTTATTTTAGGGGGAAGAGGAGCTGAGTTCATTGGATCCTCTTAAACTTGTCAGAGACTAATTTTTCCATGAACCAGAAGCAGGCTTGGGGCAGGTTAGTAGTAACAATGAGATTCTATTCATTCATACTCTCTGGAGGAGACAGTACAATTCCAGAAAGTAAAGTCATATTTCTAAGGTTAAGAAACCCTTCTTTTACATCCAGAATAGTGCTATGCACAGAATGGTGCTTAAGTTATTATGGGTAAAGTAAAATGTAAACTGGTAAATTTTGTGCATATCTTCAAGGCTGGCATAAACAAATTTTTTAAACACTTGAAAAATTAAAGATTTTTATATTATGTTTGTATTGAAAATATTGTTCATATTGAATGATATGGTAAGCCTCTGAGATACCCCATGTTTATTGCATCAGTGTTTTCCTTTGGCTTCCAAGCTATCATACATTTACTGCTGACTTGCTTAGTCTTCAGGCTCTAATAAAATGTTGGCAATATTATTATAAGGAAGCACTACAACATTGAATCTTGTCTGCAGAGCCATTAAATAATGGTATGTATGTGTATGTGCTCCCTGTTTGTTAGCCTAAGGCAGAGTTGAACACACTCCTATAACTAGACCTGCGGCTACCTGTCTCTGTTCCCCTCCTACAAGTACATAAGAGAGACTGTAGCACTTGGAGGCTTTGTATTCATCTTTCAGCTGCTGTTATTGAGAGGAGGGAACAGAAACTAGAATGTAGTCTGAGACGGGCTGGGGTCAAAGGAGGTCTGGGTGACATAGGAACAGACCAGGGACCTTGGAAGTCATTGAACATACTTTTATTCTAACTGCAATGGATTTCATTCAAGAATTGTTTTAATTGAGGGAGCGACATGACTTGTCATTTAAAAAGATGATACCAAACTCTTTTTTTTGAAAAATGGATTTTAGGAATGTAATACTCTAACACTGTTGCATAAATTAGGAAAGTTAGTGATTTTTAGACCAATTTGGGTAGTTTGGGAGATTATATAGGGCAGAATAGAGATAAATTTCAAAGGCAACAGAGAGAACCTAGAAGCAATATATGTTATGATGCACAGTGGGGGAGAGAAGGAAAGGTCAAGAATGATTAAGTTGGTTTGGGACTTAATCTTCTGGTTATACTCAGATAGGAGAAATCTTTCTTGGTTAGCAAGGGGAATTGACTTAAATGCTAATTACTCAGATAAGGGGCGACTGAGTAGATAACTGAGTGTCTGCAGTTTAAGAAAGAGACCTCATTGGACACATAATGCAGTGTTTAACATAGAGTGTATTTAAAGCCATGGTATTGGAGGAATTGACTTTGGAAGAGTGTTGATGAAGAGGAAGTCCTTGGGATTGCATCCTGGGAGCTGCATTTTATGATTCAATGAAGAAAGAGAACAAAAAAGACTAAGAAGAAACTTTTGTGTAGTTGGGGAAAAACAAAAACAAAAACAGGAAATTGAAGTATCCCAGAAGCTCAGGGAAGAAAGTGCTTCAAAATGGAGAAAGGAGCTTTTGTGGGATTTGGTGTTATGAATGTGGCTGACAAAAGCAGCAGCTGGGTTTGGAGCAAGTTGAAGTATTTGTACACAGTGGGTAGGTAGAAACAGCACTGTTGAAAAGGTTTTACTGTGAAAGGAAATTGAGCAGCAACTGGATCTGTTGGAAATGGAGGAAGTAACTAGATCTTCAGGAAGAGATCAAAGGAGATGTGTGGGGGGTGGGAACATGAAGGAGCAACTGTTTGTTTTCCAGATGATGATACAATACCAGAAAATTCTCACAGGCTAATGGGAATGATTCAGTAGAGGGAGAGAAATTCCTCTGTGGGACCTCCTCTCATCATTTGGTCCATAAGCACAAAAGCCTCTTCCTTCTAATCCCAAGTCCTTTTGGTTATAGAAGAGGTTGTTTTTGTTTTTTCAATTGGGGGAAATAATTGAGTATGATGGGAGGTGGTACATAAATCTGTAAACATTCCTGTAATATAAAATCTGCCTCAGCTGAGTTCACTTCCTCAGGAATTCATACCACTTGTTTTCCCCACCATCATCTTTTGCCCTATTCTCTCCTTACTTGCTTACCTGGCTTGGGATTTAACTCATCCATCCAGCCTCTGGAGAACTAACTCATGTCTGAATATGCATCACACAGCTAGAACTTGATATATAAAATGAATTGATGAGTATAAATGCCTACATTTGCACAAAAGAACAATTACAGAGGACTTTTAAAATCCACCATTTCCTTAAAAGCAGTATCTCATATTAAAAATATTGTGTTCTGTTACCAATGTGATTTTATATCCAAATTTGTAATTTTAAGTAATATAAGCCATGAAATCAAAGAGACATTGGCAGGGAAGACCTTATCCCAACCCCAGTGCTAATTTAAGTACCCCTTCCCCCACCCTATTTTACTTTTACCTTCCTTGCTTTTTTTTTTTTTTTTTTTTTTTTTTGGTCACAGGAATAATTAGCCCAATTGCAAATTCTTTTTCACACTTCCACAAGGTCATTATCATTTGGAGTTTATTAATCATGAAAATAATTTTCCCAAATAATTCATTGACCTTAGTGGAAATTGTTTTCCAAGTGTTGTTTTCCCAAGTCCCAGACCTGCACCTTGTATGATAAAAAGGGGTAATGTATAATAATTTACAGGACTAGAAAAATAAAATGAAAATACTTGCTTGTTAAGTTATTAATTTTTGTTTCCACATTCATTCTTGCCTTTAGTATTTTGGGACAAAATTGAGCCTCTCTGGGATCCTTGAACATCCTGCATAAGTGCTTTTAGTTCCTGCACTTTATATATAAATAAGCAGTCTGGGCCTCTGTGTCCTCTCTGAGAGGTGCTGTTCTCTGAATGACTTACATCCATTCATTCATCAGTTTATGCACTCCTGAGGAAAGTACATTTAGTGAAGTACATTCTTACTCAATGAAATTGGGTTTCCAGTGATAAGGAAACAGGAGTGGTGTTAGTACGCAGCTAGGAATATCTGCTGCTGTACAAAAATAGAGCAATAGACTGATATCTAGTCTATCAGACATGAAAAAGGTTGTTAGTAATTATGGAATCCTGGGGAGTACCCAATCAGCTTGTTTTTGAGTTGGTGAGTACTGTTGCCTGAGGAGAAAAGTTTGTAGCCTTTACTTCTTTTATTCTATATTTTTCCAGGTTGTATTCATGGCTGCATGGCCAAAGCTAGATCTTTGCCACATTAGTTTTCAGCTTTTGAAAAGGGGATAAGGGAAATTTATTTACTTCCTTTCTCTTCACCAGACTAGATCAGTTGTTCTTTCACACACACATCTTTTTGTGCCTTCACATGCCCACTTTCTTCTTCCTGTATGGTTAGCCCACACCCGCTTCCCATCCATCTTGTTAACATCCCCCACCGAAGAGTCTAATGTTTTTGACCACTAGCCTCTTTTTTTTTGATTTAAAGAATTAAAAATCAAAATTTTTGTTTGTTTGTTTGTTTTAACTGGTAGAGATTTTGGTACAGTGTGAAATACACAACATTCTACTTCTGCTCAACTTACTATGTTCACTTTCAGTTTTCAAGTCTCAGCACTCTTAGGCGATTCCTTCCTCCAGTTGCCAGATCCTTCCTCTTCTGTTCTGTGCTGCTGAAACTCTGACAAAGGCATTCTTTATTGCCACCCTTCCAATTGGGCCCTATATTTCACCCCTAACTTTATTGAGATATATTTGACATAAAACACTGTGTTTAAGGTATACAAATTTGATTTATATTTGTAATATAAAATGATTATCATAAGTGTAATTAGCATCTATCACATCACATAATTTTTTCCTTATGATAACTTTGAACATCTACTCTTTTAGAAACTTTGAAATATGCATATACAGTATTGTTAGCTATTGGAACCATGCTTTATTAATACCCCCTGAATTAATTTTTAGAATATTCAAATGATTTCATAATTGGAAATAACCACTTTTACCTATTTCCCCTATCCACTTCCCCCACCTCTGGCAACAACCAATCTATTCTTTTTTTTTTTTAATTCATTTTATTGATTTGTCACAATTGTGCATTAATTGACCCCTCCTCCTCCCTCCATAGCCCCCCCTCTGTATCCCCCCTTCAGTCACTCCTCCCATTTTTCTGCAAATTGTTGGTTGGTTAAGTTGATGTTCAATTGTTGGTTGTTTGGCCTGTTGTTCTCTTCCAATATATGGTAAGTGTGTGTGTGGTTTTTTGTTGTTGTTGTTGTTTTATTTTATTTTAATTTTTTTTTACCCTGGGGCTTTCCCACTTCACTAACATTTGTTAACTATCCTGATCTTTTGTGCTCTTCACCTCCCCCGCCTTCTTCCCCCTCCTCCTCGCTGGCTCCATGGTTCAGTTCCATTGATTGTTTTCATTTTTTCTTATTTGTTTGTTTGTTTTTCCCTATATCCATCATATAAGTGAGACCATCCTGTACTTCTCTTTTTCTTTTTGACTTTTTTCTGCTAATATGAGTCTAGTTCCATCCAGGTTGCTGCAAATGACATGTGTTTGTCCTCCTTGATGGATGCGTAGTATTCCATCGTGTATATGTACCACATTTTTTTTAGCCAATTATCTGTTTGGGGGCATTTGGTTTGTTTCCAATTCTTTGCAACCGTAAACAGGGCTGCAATAAACATGCGCGTACATGTGTCCTTTTGAATTAATGTCTTCATGTCCTCTGGGTAGATTGCTAGTAAGACCACTAGCCTCTTAAAAGTCTGTTTCTTTCTTATAGTTTATAACTTGAGCTTACATATGGCCAGTTTAACTCTTCTAACATACTATGTACATCTTCCATATCTGCTGCCAACTGACAGTTTCTGTATTTTCATATCAAATTTCCAAGATGTACAATCTGATTGGCCCAACTCTTCTCATCTTTTCACATTGGACCATCTGTGTGTTAATAATTGTCAGCTGATCAGTCACAGGCAGGACAACAGAAAGGAACATTAGCCTAAACCCAGGTGCTCCTCAGGCAAGGTTCAGCACCAGACTCAAGTGACCTGTAGTTTTGGAGATGGGGATGAACACAATCCAATTGTCTTTTTATCTTCCCATCAGGCCTTGGATAAGGAGGAGTTTTTAGAGAAACTCCTTAGAGAAACTCCTGGTTATTTGGGCTGTCAGGATTTGATCACAATTCAAGGATATATTTAGTCATTGGTCTCTTCATTCAACTAGAACAATTGAGAAGCTCTGCCAAGCCCTGGAAATGGAGAAAGGAAGGAGGCCATCCTGCCCTTATTGTTGTGATGGGGAAGAGGCAGAAGAGGGGCCAGTTCCCATGTAATGTATGTGGGAGGAAGCTGTGTACACCCTCAGGGTTCCAATCCCAGAGTCTTCCTCATTCAAGAGGCTAGTAAAACCTATGACACCCACACAGAGTAGGCATCTTCAGAGACATGGGTTCATTTCTGGAGATCTCAGTGGCCTCCTGCTCTAAGGGGGGAACTGCTGGAGCCACTGCCCACAGTGCGATGGGAATGCTGTTAAGAGTTTGCATGTATTACTTGGACATAACAAGGCCATTGTTCTTCTGAATGACCATCAATTCTGGACTTGAATTAGGTTTTCTAATCGTCTCCCATAGAATGATGATTAGATTGCATCTGTGAATCTCAATATCTTCCTGACCATTTCCCCTCTTAACCTAGTGATTCAGATCACTCCAGTCCCAAGATACTTCTGCAGTTTTGTGCACACTATGAAGCTGAGCTTCGTCTGAGTGTAAGGATGCAGTTTGTGACAATAACTGCAAGTCAACCAGCCTCCTTTCCTCTGTTTCCCCCTTCTCCATTTTATTAATATTTCTACTCACACATCTAGCCCTTTTATTTAGTAGTGTATTTCTAGGAAAACAAATAATCCATTTCCCACAGGCAAAAACCAAAAATGCTTATCTTACAAAAAGCTATCACATTAGGTCAAGGGGAATTTCTTGCCTCAGGGTGGTGACAAGGTTCTGACCAGGCTTAGGCTGCCATGGGTGAACAGGGCAGAAATTAAGAAACTAGAGGGATCAGGCCTAAAATAGTCCCAACACACTAGACTTGCTGCTGCTGGCTCAGAAACACTGACCCTGAATTTCTCAGGGAAGTCCCTCTGGATACTAACCATGAGAAATGGCCCCTTTCAAGCTCCCATCAAGTCATCCAGAGGCCTGCCTACCCTTCACCTCCTCTCAGGAAAACCGATGTCTGGTCTCTTCCCTGAGTTTTTCCCAGGCTTGGAGAAAACAGTCTGGATGTCATTCTCTCCTACTATACTTATAAGCCTGGTGTTCAAGGCAGAGTGGCAAAATAAAGATTCGAGGTGTAATGTGCCCCTAGAGGACAGTATTCAATACCACTTTGCTTCCTTTCTCTCTGACCCCATACTTAGTCTTCTACTTCTAAAACAATTCGTGCCTCTCCCCTGCTCCCATTTCTCTTTGTCACCATAGCCACTAGGTTTATGTGTGTGTAACCATGACATGCAAGGCTATTGCCAATCTGAGTGACTGTCACCTCTGTCACTCAATTAGATTTTCTTATTGGCCCCAGTAGTGTGATGAGATTGTCTGTGAACTATAACTATCAATGAAAAAGAATTTTGACCTCATGCTCCAGGTCTCCATCACTTCTACCTAGATGATGCCAGCCCCTTCCTACCAGAGCAGTTGTCTACCCTCTCGCTGTAGTCCATTGACACAACTGTCTGAGACACCCCAGGATAGGGGTTCTCCTGTCCAAGAGCCCATCTGAGCTCATCATGGTGGAAAAGTACACCACAGCATGGTTCTCCTGAACAACTGGAGACCCCACAAGCCTGGGTAGGAATTCCAGAAGACTGCACAGAAAGCTTTAACTCCCTCCCCCCAGAAGTTGTGGATGATGGGAGGAAGCCCCAGTAAACAATTCAAGGCCAGGATGTTTGCACTGAGTACTTCCTAGGAAGAGAATGGTGGTGAATATTCCCAAAGAGAAACTGCCACTGGCTAGCTGGTCACCCCTGTGAACCCTTGAGCTCAGGAAAAATTGAGAACTGATCCTGGCAGATTAATTTTCTAAGCACCCGGCTAGATCAGCTTAGTTGCTCTTTGTTTATCTTACATTGCCTTGCTGTGTATGGTCTGTTCGGTTGGCATCCTGTGGACTCATTATCATCTCCCTCTTTGGCCCTACTACCCCTGTTCCTTACATATTATCCCTCACCCTTTTTCTGACCCCCTCTAGCCCTTTAATTCTTCCCTTTTAGCACTCACTGGTTTAGCTTGAGCCCTCATTTTTTTCTTGAGAAGCCCTTCCAAGACTCCGGGGCACCCCCACCCCTCTTTCTGAAGAGTTTTCATATCTCATTCTTCCTCTTGCCAGCACTACCGTTCCTTTGCATGCTGGATCCCCTAGTCCTGATTCCATTTATGGGTCTTCATTCCCTATGATTTTTGCATTTTTATGGCTTTCTCCTTTTTGTCTGTGATCTTGGTAATGACTTTACTCTCCATTCAGTGCTCTCCCTAGCCTGCTGCCATCCTACTATCTGAAAGAGTTTTAACTCACCCATCCCTAGTCTTTGACTTACTTGGGTGTCAGTGACCCTTGACTTGGACCACTTTCATTACTTCCTGGGACTTCTCTGACTGCAGGTCCTAAGACTCCCAGGGTTCCTGGACTCAGTAGCCTTTTCTCAGATCTTATGTTCTTGACCATACCAGCACATCACCCTGCTTGCAACCCTTTCTTCCTTTAACATCTCTATTGGACCTTTTCTTTCTCATCACCTACACAGGTTTCTGTCTCCATTCTACATAGAGTGGGAGATTCCTAAGGCCTCTACCCTCGCCATCTTGTCCTGCAGTGATTTCATCTGTGCTCTGATCATGCTGTGTGCCCAGCACCTTCACCCTGGTGTGTCTGTTCAGGCTTTTGTGAACGTCTGTTTTTGAACTTCCTTACCTGCACGTCACATTGTCATCTCAACTCCAGTGTAACCAGCAGAAAATGCATCCTCTTTACCTCAGTACTCCGTGGGATCTCCACAGAAATTCACCTTCATTCTTGTGGTTCTTCCTGAGTCAACCAGGAGCAGATGTTTCTCAGAAGGCTTCTGTAGTCCCTCATCCTGAATGTGTCCACGGGGTCAAAGAGGCCAGCCTTTTTTATCTGCTCTGCCTCTTCCCTAGACTTTGGCAGCAGTATCCCATTTTGTTCACATTGTTGCTCCGGTTGCCAGTTCTCTTTTTGAAAATCACTCAAGTATTTATTGCAGACATTCTGAAAAAGTCATGAGAAACATTTTCCTTTTGCAAGCATGGATGAATAAAAAGCATGTGAATGTCAAGACATCTATTTTTTGAAATGCTACCTTGTAAACTCCCCAAACAAAGATGGACGACCCCACCCTCTCCTCTACAACTTCTTTTAACATTTATGGTGTATGATGACTTCTTTGAGCAAAGTATAATTCTACTGACCATATAATCTTCCCACCGAGAAGTGCACCAACTTGGAATTTAAGAAGCCCTAGTGATAGGAAAAAAACTAAATGTACTGAAAATGTTTTAAGAAAGGTATGCCAGAGATGAGGTTGATTTCTAAGACCCACACCCTAAAGAAACAGAAACAGATGGGTTTAACCCCTGTTATTGATCTATAGGGTGAAATGGTGAAGGTAGTTTTCCTTTCTCACAGCTATTTCCCCAAAGCATTGCATTCTATCTGGCTCAAGTGATCATGTATTCATCCAACCCACATTTATGCGTGTACATGATCCTGCCAGTTTCGCTGCAGTTGCTTTTCTGGTAGTGGTAATAATTTCAGCCAAATGACCCTGACCTCTGGGCCCAGACCTGAGATCTCAAGGCGCCAACTGGGGTTGGAATACTGCCTATGCCTCTAAGGAAATGATCCGTGACCTAGACATCACCAACTCCCTGCTCTAATTCTTTGGGACAAATACCACCTACAATGTCATTCTGAAGAGTTGACACTGTTGGCTGACCTACCATGAAAGGGAGGAACCAACAACTGCCACTGTGACTTCATGACAAATGACCTTCCTACATTCCTTTTTATGCCAGTAAATATTGATTAAAAATTTTTTTGCAGTGAAATTAGAAAGTGCAAGGTATTTTCATTACAAATATACTTTCTCAGTACAAGATACTAAGATATCACCTGAAATTGTTTTTGACGAACTGAGGAAAAATATTTTTATAACAATATACATTCTACAGTAAGCATTTGATCAGCTTTCTTTTGTCTGACAGAAAATGCCAAGCTGTGGGTCTAGGCCTGCAGAACATTTATTCTTGGGTTAACTAAACCCTAACGAAGGGAGAAAAAATATTTTTAAGGCTAATGTTGCCCTTTTTTGTCCTACAATCATGTCTCTTAACCTTTCTCTCTCTCTCTTTTTTTTTTTTTTTCTTCTTCACATTTTAACTCTCTGTGAAACATTCTGGGTAACTTCTGACCTGCCCTACTTTTTTCAATATGTGGCTCTTCTATTCTTTAATAAAGATTTGAGTTTTAAAGTTCTGTGGCTTTTTATTTCTAAAACATTCTTTTTCCTAGTAGAATATGTTTTATCCTTTTTCAACCTAAGTAATTGTTTTTTTATTGCATCTTTTATTTCTTTAAATATAGAAAATATGCCACTTCAATAATCTAGATCTGTTATTTCCATTTCTTAAATTTCTTGTAACTTTAAAGCTACACACATTTCTTCTGACTCTCACTCCTGGTGGTTTCTTTTTTCATTGTAGTCTCTATGAGATCACATGAAACCCATGGGATTTTTTATTTGATGAATCAAATCCTGTGGGACAGTCAGACATAAAGAAATAATAATATGGGGTATTTTAATTATAATGTTCCTAGAAGGTATAGGAAATTGAACTGACAGTTAAAACCATAAACTATTATGGAACTGGGAATTAATTTTCAAAAAGAGGGGGGGGAAGGAAAAGGGACTTGTAAAGAATAGCTTACCAAAATCACTAGCTTTGCAAGTAACACAAGAAAACTCAGGGGTTGCTTAAAAAAAAATCCTATAATCATAAAACAACTTTAAGATTTTAAAAACACTATGATACATACTTAGGAATAAATAGTTCAACAAATGTGCAAGATTTACAGGGAACAGAAACATCTATCAAATGTTACTGAGGTGGTAATTTTATTAAGAATAAAACCTAAATAATTGGAGAGACCAGTCATGTTCCTGAATGGAACAAAATCATAAATGCATCATTTTCCCCCAAATTAGCTTACACATTCACTAATCATAAGGGTGAACTTTTTAAACGAACTTTGTAAAAAACTTGGGAGTTGCTGCTCAATACACTGAAAAATTAACAGCTTTCCTTGTATTTATAACAAAGGTGGAACACAGGACAAATTGTCCTCAAAATTAGAGAGAAAGGTAAATACAGGGATTCAGTGGTTTATCCGACACACTCTATAGTGCAGATCACCAGGGAAACCAGGGCTAGAGTAGGTAAAACTATGCAATCGACAAATTTCTGGAGGCTCAGCGTGGATAAGAAGAAGAGTTTGAAATTCTAGGGGATGCAATCATCGGACCAGAGTCACACTTTTGTGAATTTTGCCTCCAGGAACTTGATCAGGCTCTCAAGTAAATAAGTGAAAAATCTCTTCATGTAAGGATGGGAGAAAGGCATGTAAGGACAGGCATATTCAGAAATATGACTGGGCATTCTGATTTTTCTGATTAAGTTTTTCTGATTAAGGCTAGTCCTAAGGGACAACTAGTTGACCAAGGCTTACCTAAGCTGTTCAAGAATTGTTAGAGCCTTACTGATGG